>QRFJ01004965.1:0-43532 GCA_006176705.1 Cocos nucifera | reverse complement strand
GCGGCCCATTTGATGTGCCGGCTAGAGGCAATTTTTGTCTACTTCATTACCTTTACCGATGATCTGTCTAGGTATGGGTATGTGTATCTTATGAGACACAAGTCTGAAGCTTTTGAAAAGTTCAAAGAATTCAGACATGAAGTAGAAAAAAAACTAAAAACCCATTAAGGTTCTTCGATCAGATCGAGGAGGTGAATACCTTAGCCGAGAATTCCTAGACTATCTCAAGGAAAATGGCATAGTCTCTCAATGGACTCCACCAGGAACACCTCAACTCAACGGGGTTTCAGAATGGAGAAATCGGACTCTATTGGATATGGTTCGATCCATGATGAGCTTCACAGACCTCCCTGATTTTCTTTGGGGACACTCATTGTTAACTTCAATTTATCTACTGAATAGGGTTCCCTCTAAAACCGTTCCTACCACACCGTATGAGATATGGCACGGTAAGAAACCAAGTCTGAGTCATCTCAGAATTTGGGGTTGTCCGGCTCATGTCAAAAGACAACAAGCGGACAAGTTAGAGTTTAGGTCCTTTAGAGCTCGATTCATAGGATATCCTAAAGAGTCATTAGGATACTATTTCTACATTCCAGAAGACCACAATGTGATTGTGAGTCGACATGCCATCTTTCTTGAAAAATAGTTTATTCAAGATAGCGGCATTGGAAAGCAGATCAAGCTTGATGAGAAAGTCTCACAAGTAAACGAGCTAAGGACCAATTGGAACCAAATCAGGTTGAGCCAATAAGAACACTACCTCCTCCACCTCGTAGATCGGAAAGAGTTTTCCATCCCCCTGAAAGATACTTAGGTATTATTTCAGAGGAAGTAGAGGAAAATGTTCCTCATAGGTAATGGTGCTCATGGTGATGATCCCAAAACCTACAACGAGGCGATATCAGATATCGACTCCGAGAAATGGCTTAGAGGCAATGCAAGTCAGAAATTGACTCGATGCACTCAAACCAAGTCTGGACCTTGGTAGATCCACCAGAAGGTATAGTACCTATTGGGTGTAAATGGATCTTCAAGAGAAAGATTGGTGCAGATGGGAATGTGGAGACATTCAAGGCTAGACTTAGTGGCAAAAGGTTATAGTCAACGCGAAGGCATTGACTATCAGGATACCTTTTCCCAGTAGCTATGCTAAAATCCATCCGCACATTGCTTGCTGTTGCAGCCTATTTCGATTATGAAATATGGCAAATGGACGTGAAAATGGCATTCTTAAATGGATATCTTGAGGAAGATATCTATATGGAACAGCCGCTAGGTTTCACATCCAGTGATACTGATCACAAGGTTTGCAAGCTGCAAAGGTCCATATATGGACTTAAGCAAGCATCTCGGAGCTGGAACACTCATTTCAATGATGTGATCAAAAAGTTTGGTTTCATCAAAAATGAAGAGGAACCATGTGTCTTCAAAAAGGTCAGTGGGAGCGCTGTTGTCTTCCTCGTATTGTACGTGGATGACATCCTCCTTATTGAAATGATATTCCCATGTTGACCATAGTTAAAATATGGTTGTCCAAAGAATTCTCCATGAAAGACCTAGGTGAAGCATCCTTTATTCTAGGAATTAAGGTCTATAGAGATAGACCGAATAGGATGCTAGGACTTTCACAGAAGATGTACATAGAGGAAGTACTAAAGAGGTTTAGTATGGAAAACTCTAAGAGGGGATTAATACCCTTCAGACATGGTATTCATCTTTCCAAGAAGATGTGCCCTAGCACACCTGAGGAAATAGAATGCATGAGCAAGATCCCTTATGCTTCTGCAATAGGGAGCCTCATGTATGCCATGCTTATGTACACGACCTGATATAGCCCATGCTGTGAGTGTCACAAGCAGATATCAGTCAAATCCAGGTGAAGAACACTGGACTTCTGTGAAATGTATCCTTAAGTACTTGAGAAGAACTAAGGATATGATGTTTGGTCTTTGGTAATGGAGAACTCCAAGTCCAGGGATACACAGACTCGGATTTCATGTCCGATATAGATGATCGAAAGTCGACATCTGGGAGTCTGTTTGTGTGCAATGGTGGTGCTGTCAGCTGGAAGAGTTCCAAGCAAACAGTGATAGCAGATTCCACCATGGAAGCAGAATATATCGCTGCATCAGAGGCTGCGAAGGAAGCATTCTGGTACAAGAAGTTTGCTGCAGAAATTGGAGTAATGCCATCAGATGCCATTCCTCTATACTGCGACAACAATGGCGCCATAGCCCTTGCTAAGGAGCCGAGGTCTCACCAGAAATCCAAGCACATTGAGCGGCGATACCACCTCATCCGCGATTACCTCGAGAAGGGTTACGTCGAGGTCAAGAGAGTCAACTCCACAGATAATGTGGCAGACCCACTTACAAAGCCGTTGGGCCAGCAGAAGATCGAAGCCCACCTTGAGAAGATGGGACTTAGACTTGTAGCCAATTGGCTTTAGGACAAGTGGGAGATTGTTAGATATATGTGCCCTAGAAGCCAGAATTGGCTGACACTTGTAATACACTTCTAGGGGCAAAATTATAATTTTGACTATAAATCAATAAAATGGGTTATTTTCTATCACATATGTGTATTTAGTGTCTGTGATACATCCTTTGAGTTAATGGTAATGATAATTCATATTTTCAAGAGTTGAAAATTTAAGACATGAATAATCATTATTAACTCATAAAATGCTCCCGACCATAGGATCATCACGAGGATGGTGATTGATCCGGAAGGTTGGTGTACAATCGCTTCTCTTTAGTAGATGAGTCTTGAGTCTACGGTGTGGAGACACCGGAGCGAGAGTACAGGTACTCGTTAGAGAACGAGGGCACTGAGCGTGACCACCTCGAGTAGTCATTAGGGAGTCTACCTTCTCGTCAATGACTGACTCGATGCTGCAGTAGTGTGTCTGGTTCTTTGACCTGAGATGCATCGGCAGTTCACCTTGAGGGTGTTATAGTTTGACTACACCATTACTCGGTCTCCTAGCCATATGGAACCCTGAGGTGTATGTTGGCTATAGCATGTTCATTGTAGGAACTGGATTGCATCAAGATGGAATCTATCTACCTCGGTGGTAGAGGAGCAGCCCTATGATGATCATGAGAATCAAGTCCAGAAATCCATGGCCATGGTAGAGTGAAATAATAGAAAGAGTTTCTATTTAGATTTTCACATTGGACTCGAATCGAATGATTACATCATATGACAGAGACTAGGGTTTGACGAGTTCACCTTAACCCTAATCTGATCGGGGCTCAAGATAGAAGAACTTAATCACACAGGTAGCTGCACCAAGAGGTTCGCATTCAGCTCTGATGGGTTGCCACCATATACTGCTAGGTGTCACTGGTGGATTTTGGGAGCAATTAGAATGATTTAGATGATCGATCATTCTAGCTGTTCGAATCAGAAGAGTTCTGATCCATCGAAAGGAGTTTCGATGATGTCGATGATAGAGATCATGACATATCCCATTACCATACAGAACTGAACCTAACTGGGTCACACAAACAAGGGTTTGAATCTGGTGATCATCAATTGAACTGATCTAGTTCAATTGATCTGAATGAGATTCAATTAGGTTCAAGAAAATCGTGCTAGCACTCGATTGAACCTAACGTTCTTCTTTTGCTATCATAAATAAGTTGTCCTGATCTGAGCCAAAGGAGTTTGTGCTCAATCAGAGGCCTTCATATGGTCTGACTGGAGGTTGTCCAAGTCAGAAAAGGTTGTCTTATTTGTAAGACATTACCTGCCATTTTTGGTCACCTGCCATTTCTTGTTCTTTGACTTTGGTCAAAAGTCTACCTTTGACTGGTCAAACGTTGACCATTGACACTTTGACTTTTGACCACATGTCATGCACCTATTGGAGAGCTGGTGGGGGCCTGTCCCCCTGCCAGAACCTGGCAAGGAGAAGGGCGCACGCCACCCTAGGTGTGTGCCCAAGTTGGAGGCGCCTAGGAGTCCTTGTTGGACAAGGACTCCATCTCCTTTTTGGATTCCAATTAGAGTTCTTCTAAGAACCAACTTTGACTGGTCTTAGGCGCCCTCTAAGGAGGAATCCAGGGGACTCTATTCCCACCAATCAGATTTAGATCTGATTTCACAAAGGGTTGTGATTGGTTGGGAAGAAGAGGAGTTGGATCACAGCTAGTCTATAAATAAGACCCTGTACCCAACTCAGATTATAAAATATAAGAGAGATATGATGAGATCATAGTTTCTCCATGCCCCAAGGCTGCCTCTCCCCTCCCTCTCCACACCAAACCACCTTCTCCCCTTGCTCTCCACGTCCAAAAGGAGTTTTGGACCTTGGTTGGTGCAATTCAGATCAAAGAAAGGCGATCAAAAGTAAGAAGGCTGCGCTGCTGCAAAGGACGACTGCTCATCTTCAAAAAGAGTTTTGAAGATCCTCCAGATCAGATCCAGATCTAATTTTTGGAGGCATGATAGAGAAGAAGAGGATCTCTAGATCCAACCCGAGTGGATACCGGTAGAGGCCAGGCGCTTGCGTGGCTAAGATCCAGAACCTTCCGCTGCAAACAGGATCATCAACAGGGTAATAGGATTACCCAAATCAGGTAAATTAAATTTGATTTAATTTATCTTTTAATTTTATTTTAATAATAAGAATCAGATCTGAAACATATCAAGATCTGATTAGGATCAAGAAAAAAATTTTTGAAATATATCTCTTGATCTGATCAGATCTAAACGAACCTGGATCGGAAAATCAGAATTTTCCTTCAGATACATCCTTTGAGTTAATGGTAATGATAATTCATATTTTCAAGAGTTAAAAATTTAAGACATGAATAATCATTATTAACTCATAAATTGCTCCTGACCATAGGATCATCACGAGGATGGTGATTGATCCATAAGGTTGGTGTACAATCACTTCTGTTTAGTAGATGAGTCTTGAGTCTACGGTGTGGAGACACCGGAGCGAGAGTACAGGTACTCATTAGAGAACGAGGGCACTGAGCGTGACCACCTCGAGTAGTCATTAGGGAGTCTACCTTCTCGTCAATGACTGACTCGATGTTGCAGTAGTGTGTCTGGTTCTTTGACCTAAGGTGCATCGGCAGTTCACCTTGAGGGTGTTATAGTTTGACTACACCATTACTCGGTCTCCTAGCCATATGGAACCCTGAGGTGTATGTTGGCTATAGCATGTTCATTGTAGGAACTGGATGGCATCAAGATGGAATCTATCTACCTCGATGGTAGAAGAGCAGCCCTATGATAATCATGAGAATCAAGTCTAGAAGCCCATGGCCATGACAGAGTGAAATAATAGAAAGAGTTTCTATTTAGATTTTTGCATTGGACTCGAATCGAATGATTACATCATATGACAGAAACTAGGGTTTGACGAGTTTACCTTAACCCTAATCTGATCAGGGCTCAAGATAGAAAGACTGAATCACACAAGTAGCTACACCAAGAGGTTCGCATTCAGCTCTGATGGGTTGCCACCATATACTGCTAGGTGTCACTGGTGGATTTTGGGAGCAATTAGAATGATTTAGATGATCAATCATTCTAGCTGATCGAATCAGAAGAGTTCTGATCCATCGAAAGGAGTTTCGATGATGTCGATGATAGAGATCATGACATATCCCATTACCATACAGAACTGAACCTAACTGGGTCACGCAAACAAGGGTTTGAATCTGGTGATCATCAATTGAACTGATCCAGTTCAATTGATCTAAATGAGATTCAATTAGGTTCAAGGAAATCGTGCTAGCACTCGATTGAACCTAACGTTCTTCTTTTGCTACCATAAATAAGTTGTCCTATCTGAGCCAAAGGAGTTTGTGCTCAATCAGAGGCCTTCATATGGTTTGACTGGAGGTTGTCCAAGTCAGAAATGGTTGTCTTATTTTGTAAGACATTACTTGCCATTTTTGGTCACCTGCCATTTCTTGTTCTTTGACTTTGGTCAAAAGTCTACCTTTGACTGGTCAAACGTTGACCATTGACACTTTGACTTTTGACCACATGTCATGCACCTATTGGAGAGCTAGTGGGGTCCTGTTCCCCTGCCAGAACTTGGCAAGGAGGAGAGCGCACGCCACCCTAGGCGTGTGCCCAAGTTGGAGGCAACTAGGAGTCCTTGTTGGACAAGGACTCCACCTCTCTTTTGGATTCCAATTAGAGTTCTTCTAAGAATCCAGTTTGACTGGTCTTAGGCACCCTCTAAGGTGGAATCTAGGGGACTCTATTCCCACCAATCAGATTTATATCTGATTTCATAAAGCATTGTGATTGGTTGGGAAGAAGAGGAGTTGGATCACAGCTAGTCTATAAATAAGACCCTGTACCCAACTTAGATTGATATGAGATTGAGAAAAGAGTTTCCATACGCCCCAAGGCTGCCTCTCCCCTCCTTCTCCATGCAAAACCACCTTCTCCCCTTGCTCTCCACATCCAAAAGGAGTTTTGGATTTTTGTTGGTGCGATTCAAGCAAGAGAAAGGCAATCAAAAGCTAGAAGGCTGCATTGCTGCAAAGGATGACTGCTGATCTTCAAAAGGAGTTTTGAAGATCCTCCAGATCAGATCCAGATCTAATTTTTGGAGATGTGATAGAGAAGAGGAGGATCTCCAGATCCAGCCCGAGTGGATACCGGTAGAGGCCAGGCGCTTGCGTGGCTAGATCCAGAATCTTCCGCTGTAAACAGGATCATCAACAGGATAATAGGATTACCCAGATCAGGTAAATTAAATTTGATTTAATTTATCTTTATTTTATTTATTAAAATAATAAGAATTAGATCTGAAACATCCCAGATCTGATATAGATCAAAGAGAAAAATTTTGAAATATATCTCTTGATCTGATCAGATCTGAACGAACCTGGATCGAAAAATCCGGATTTCCCCTTCATATAATTCATCCCTATGATCAATAATGCTCAAGATGATTTTGAGTATGCTATCAATACTCATAAAGGTCATTCATATTATGTTTTAAAATTTTGCAAATCCCATGACTCCTCACAAGGATTATCTAGTCCTAGGTTTTGCTAAATTAAAACACAACAAGATATTTTACTTCCTGATGTTAATCAAGAGTGGTCAATTCCATCTTGACTCACACACCGACTCTATAAGTACTTAACAATACCTAAAAATCTTTCAAACCTATATTAAAGATATAGGCAGTCCAGCACCAATGTATATTGAGTTGCATGCAAGTCAACATGATGATCTTAAGTTGGAGGGACATTTATACCCATTAGCCTTAGCTAGCTACTCTTGATGGTAAAGCGCTACATTAGTCATATTTAGTACAGATGTACTCATACATCCCACTTGCATGCCATACCAGTATCTCCACACCACTTTGTTATGAGGACAACCAACGCATATGACATATAGCGACCTATACTTGATAAGTTATCATCCTAGTTAATAATTTATCATTTGATCGTGAATAATTTAAGAACCATCCAATAAATCTTTTTTTATTGATTAAGTATGGTTCTAAGGACTTCATCATAATTTAGGAGTTTATTTAAGGAAGATAGAACTTCGATGATGAATAAGCCAAATAATAATTATTGTTTGATAATTCATATACCAATTTCAATCATCTACAACTTAGATGATTGGCTTTAAGATACAATTTTTAATACATTAAATTCTTCTTACTCTTATGACCAGATGGCCAAGGAGAAAGCCTTAATCAAAAATATCAATCTACACTATAAAATTGTTAGATCTATAACATATATCGTATATATAATTAAACATCTAACTATGCATGTTTTGTATACATCTCGTATATCAAAACTAAAATTAATCATGCATGTTTTAGATCTGATTATATCTAATATAATATCTAAAAATAAAAATCTAATTGATCATATCAAAGAAAATTTTATTCTAGACTTTTTATAGATCAATTCTACAAATCTAGTCTAGACATGCATCACATATATCATATATATGAATTTTAATTTTAATCTACTAATTTTAGATTTGATTCACATCTTATGAGACATCTAAAATTATTAATATCAGATTATAAGAAAATTAAAAATTAAATCAAAATTTGATATGAAGAACTGCAAACCTGGCTCTGATACCAGTTGTAGGAAAAACTAGTTTTCTACCACAGGATCGATCTAATCTTATTAGATCTATAGAAAAAATTAAAAAAAAAATCTACTTTAATCTAATTAGATCAAAGAGTTCTCAAATCTTATCCTAATGATTTGATATCAAAACAAAAATTAAAATAAATCAGGAACAATATTTGTTACCTATTTAGGGTAAATAATTATCCTGATAATGTTCTGAATGCTACTAAAGCTCTAGATCTAGCATCGCACGTGCCCGGTCTCTACTGAAGTCTACTTGGGCTGGCTCTAGCTATCTTCTCCTACTAGATTTGATCTCCAAAGATCAGATCTGGAGTCCTTTTTTAGATCCTTCAAAATAGCTATCTTCTCCTACTGGGTTGCCTTTGCTTGATCATTGTGCCAATGGAGTTGGATCTTCTTGCTGGAGTTTTGCCCAACACTTGGGTGTGGAGAAGAGGGAGAGGACTAGAGGGTGGTAAGGAGATGGAAGAATGGGGCAGTAGCCTTTGGATGTGGTGACTTAGGCGTGAGCAAACGCTAGGGTGCAAGGGTTCTTATACTCCTATGCCACCAAGAGTCTTGGTTGATCAATTAATCAAATTACTTGATTAAATTAGATTCTTATTTGATGTTCCATGCCAAATACCAGGTCTCTACCTGGTTTTGTCACCTAAAATCAGCCATAAGTGGCACAAAAAAAAGATAAGGAAGAGTTCTAGGTGCAAAGGACTTCCTCCCTAGAGTTTGATCTCTATCAAACTCTTGGTTAATTTAAATTATGTGCAACCTTATCCCATCATTGAGTGCATGCCTAGAAGGGGATGTGAGCCCTCTCCATGCAAAATAATCAGGGGGCGTTCACCCCTAGAAATTCTCTAGGTGGTGCACGCCCCTTCTCCCTTCTTTCCTGCAACATGGGTCAACCTTTGACCCTTGTCTAGTTTCCATCTTATGGGATTTAAGACAAGCCTTAATCAAGTCCCATCCAATGAAATTAGGACAACTCCTAGTCAAGTTAGGACAAGCTTGATCAGGCGAGGATTAGGTCTAGTCAGATCAACACAAAATCATATAGAGTTTTCAAGAAAGCCTTGTCCAAATTTCATCTTATGATTTTTGGACAAGCCCTAATCACATCAGGACAAGGCTTGTTTTGACTAGGACAAGCTCTAGTTAGATCAAGAAAAACCCATACAAGGCTATCAAATAAACCAAATCTAATTTGGCTCAATCGAGATGAACCAAAAAGCATACAAAAGGAGAAATTAGGCTCAATCATGCACGAGCATGATTTTCTTGAACCTAATTAGATCCATTCCAAATCAATCAAATTGAATTAGCGTAATTGATGATATCTAGAGCCAAATCCTTATTTGTTTGATTCAGTTAGATTTAGTTTTGTATGATAATTAGATATGTCACGATCTCTATCATCGACATCATCGAAATATCTTTTGATGGATCAGAACTCTTTCGATTCATCCAATTAGAATGATCGATCATCAAGATCATTCTAATTGATCTTAAAATTCACCAGTGACACCTAGCAGTATATGGTGGCAATCCATTAGAACCAAATATGAACCTCTTGGTGTAGCTACCTGTGTGATTTAGCTCTTCTATCATGATCCCTGATAGGATTAAGGTTAAGATGAACTCGTCAAACCCAACACCCATCATATGAATTAATCATTCGATTTGAGTTCGATGTGAAATCCTAATAGAAAACTTTTTTCTATTATTTCACACTGCCATGGCCATGAGCTTAAGGACTCGATCTCATGATCATCATATGACTATTCCTCCTCTACCGAGGTTAATAGATCCCATCTTGGTGCGATCAAGTTCTATAATGAACATGCTATAGCCAACATATACCTTAGGATTCTGAATGACTACGAGATCGAGTTATGGTATAGTCGAACTATACACACTCAAGGTGAACTATTGATACACCTGTTGGTGTACAACACACTTTGATACCACTCATTAAGGATCTACTACCGATAGATTGCAATAGAAAGAAATATAAAAATAAAATAAAAAAATAGATAAGTATGTGGATCAGTCCAAGGGCTTGCCTCTAGAGGGCATGCAAAGCTTCACTATGAAAGAGAAAATAAGTACAAGAGGAGAACACCCACTCTAAACTCATGGTACATAAATCTCTCTCAACTAGAAGCTACCCTCATAGAAGCTCTCTCTAAATCCCAAGGAGAGCCTCAAAAACTACAAGACACTTACCATCACAGCCTTCATGCTGGATGCTATGCACCAATTACTTCTATCTTTCGCGGGCTACACATACTCGACACTCAGCCTAGCTCCTCTCAATGGTTGCCTGAGCCTCTCTATGTGCCTCTCATGCCACACGCACCACCTCTCTACTCCATAGCACCTCAATCCTTTAAATAGGATGAGAATCCTCTTCTTAGTAGTTCACGGGAGTCCTAATTGAAGGAAACCTAGCAGGGTTTAGGGCATGCCTTTCGAAATTCTTTTGAAAATTAATAACAATAGAAGAAGAATTAATCTAAAGTTAATTCTATGCATGCTATGATCTAATCATAAAATCTTACTCAAGATCTTTGACATGTTAATATAAATTAGAAAAATAAAATGCTTTCAATCAACAAATCATATTTGCTGACCAATCTATGTTCAGAACATAATACCTACGTGCGGGTAGATGATCACCGCAATCTAGATCCATCGAAAGATGCCCTCCGATCGTGCTATAGCCGCATATGTGTCCAACCTCTATGGTGAGTCCACATAGAGCCCCTGATCCTAATCAGCCCCTCCGAAGTGCTAGCTCCTCGCTGGGGCCTTCGATGGTAAATCTTTGTTGATCCAATCAATGAACTTCTCTCGAACTTCTGGATGCTCTAGGAGATCAGAAGACTCTATGGAGGATGACAAGGTGGTGTTGGAAAAAATAAATCGGTGGTGATTTTGCACTCACGGCACTCAAACTCTCCACCCAAAACCTTGAGTCCGAACTCTAAGATTTTAGCACACACTCATAAGGATCTTGACACTATTCTCTCTCACGCCAAAAGAGATGTTCCTTTTCTGATTTCTATCTTACAGAAATCCCTCATGAAACCTCACATATGCCCATGCATTCCCTAGGCATCCCTCTTGTGCATGCCCAAAAAATCCTATATTTAATAGGTGTCAATGCATGGGAGGATAAAGATAGGTTTGGTTGAACTTATTTCAACCAATTCTCTTGAATTCAAAATTCAAGAGGACTCCTTAACTCTTTCCATCACCCATCACAATGTTTAACATGCAGAAGGACTCTCCTTCTTGCGTGCGCACAAATAAAATGGTGATCAAACAAATTAGAAGATGTGGAGACTAGATAAGGATAAGAGGGAGATGTGGTTTCAAACACTAACAAATCATGTTGAATTCAATTTTCAACTTGCTTTGAATTGATCCAATCCTTAGACAAAGTCAAAAGAAGATAAGAGAAGGGGCGCGGAAGGCTTCTTGGCATGAAAATTCCCACACACATTCTCAATGTGCATTAAGAAGGAGAATGGGTCAAAGATCAATTGCGCAAGAAGATAGATGTTTAAATTCAAACTTACTTTGAATTGGTTCAAATTGGTTTCAACTAAAATAATAACTCTAGACCCAATTAGATTAGGTCAAACCTAATCAAATTAAGCTTAACCCAAACCAATTAATTTCTAATCAAATTAGAAATTAATTAGGTCCAACCTCTGATCAAATCAGGGTCCATCTTTCTAAGCAATTAGATCATCACATGATCTAATCAAATCAATTAAATTGAATCAAATTCAATTTAACATGATCAATTCCTCATCGCTCAATCAAATTGAGCTAATCAGCAATCTAGTTGCAAATTAATTCTTTAATGAATAACTGAGTTTCAATCCAGTGGGACTCTCGATCAGCCATCAAATCAGGTAGGATCTCCTATTTTGTGTGACCCCATAGGTTCGAATCCTAAGTCGATAGCACAGAAACTAATTTTCTGTACTAATCGATATGATCATCTAGCAATGGTACCCAACATTTGGATAAGTCATAAAATTATAACATAATAATAATGAACCTAAGGCATATCATTACCGTATAATTCATCCCCTTGATCATGATGCTCATAGAATGATCTAGGATTAACTACCAACCCTAAAAATTCATCCACATTGTATTTCAAAATTCAGCATCCATCATATGGACTATCTCAATCAAGGATTTGTTAAATTGAAATATAGTGATGCACTTGCTCCAACACTTGGATGGGTCAATCCCATCTTGACTTACACATCAACAAGCCAAGTACTTGACTACACCCAGTAGCCTTTCATTACTAAATTAGAAATTTAGGTAGTCCAGTACCTAAGTACAGTGAGTTACTTGCAAGTTATCGTGGTGATCTCAGGTCTAAGGGATACGTATATCCATAACCTTTGCGTGCAATCTTTGCAGAAGAGAGCTCGACAGTTGGATCATGATCAGTGAAATGTACTCCTATATTTTACCTGCATGCCATAACAGCATCACCATGCTTCGTGGTTAAGAGGACGACCAACACTTATGGCACACAACAACCTACTCTTGATTAACATTATCATCCTAGGTAACAACAAATCATTTGATCATGATCAGCTTAAGAACTAAATGACAAATCCTTCTTTGTCGAGTCTAAATTGTCCTAAGAACTTCATCACAGAGAGTTCATTACAGAAAGATACACAAAATGATGAAATTACAAGAATAATAATTTTATTCAATTAAAATTTAAGTATAAATTATATTTAGTTCAACCATTTACATTCTAGATGATTGAATTTAGGATATATTTTTCAATAACTCTCACTTAGACTAAAGCCATTCAGAACAGTATCGAATGCCCATCTTTCATTTATGATTATCGAACTCTTTAATTTTGAGAGCTTTAGTAAATTGGTCGGCCATGTTCTCCTTTCTATCAATCTTCTGAAGCTCGACGTCATCTCACTCTATGATTTCTCATACAAGGTGGTAGCTATGTAGAATGTATTTGGTGTGCTGATGTGCCTTCGGCTCCTTCGCTTGAGCTAAGGCTCCAGTGCTATCATAGTAAAGTAGAACCAAACCATTCAAGAAGGGTGGCATTCCTAGCTCGCCGATGAACTTTCGTAGTCACATAGCTTTCTTCACAACATTGGATGCTGCAACATACTCTACCTCGTACATAGAATCGGCTACAATATCCTGTTTGGAACTCTTCCGGTAGATCGCTCCTCCATTCAAGGTAAACACATAACCTGACACACTCTTACTGTCATCATGATCTAACTAAAAATTAAAATCAGTGTATCCCACAAGTTTCAAGTTAGTATCTCCATAGATGAGCTACTAGTCCTTGGTATTTCTTAAATACTTAAGGATTGTCTTCACAAACTTTCAATGTTTCTCACCTAGATTAGATTGGTATTTGCTCACTACCCCTAGTAATTATGTCATGTCTAGTCTCGTACACATCATGGTGTACATAATAAAATCTACTATCGAAGCATATGGAATTCTACTCATACACTTTTCCTCTTGAGGAATTGTCAGACAATCCCTCTTTGAGAGAGAAATTTCATGGCCTATCGGAAGATAGCTCTTCTTGAAATTCTTCATGCTGAACCTCTTTAGCATGGTATCAAGGTACATGGACTGGGATAATCTAAGCAATCTTTTAGATCTATTCCTATAGATCTTCATCCCTAGGATATAGAAAGCTTCTTCCAAGTCCTTCATGGAGAATTGTGACGATGGCCAAACCTTTATTTCATATAATGTAGGGATGTCATTCTCGATCAAGAGAATGTCATCCATATATAGTACAAGAAATACAGCTAAAGAATCGTTAGCCTATTTGTACATGCAGGATTCCTCTCCATTCTTAATAAAGTTATACATTCTGATCATCTTATTAAAATGCAAGTTCCAACTTCGAGATGCCTACTTCAATCCATAGATGGATCTCTAAAGCTTGCACACCTTGGACTCGTCTGTGGATGTGAAACCCTCAGGCTGTATCATATACACCTCTTCGTCCAACTCTCCATTTTGGAAAGCTGTCTTCACATCCATTTGCTAGGTCTCATAGTCTACGTATGCCGCTACCGTAAGCATAATCCGATTGGATTTGAGCATTGCTACCGAAAAAAACATCCCATCATAGTCAATACGATAACACTGATAATATCCTTTGACAACTAAATGGACTTTATAGGTCTCCATGTTCTCATTTATGCCCCGTTTCCTTTTGAAAATCCACTTACATTGAATGAATTTTGCCCCTTCAGGTGGATTAACTAGTATCCATATGTTTTGACCTTCATGGACTCCATTTCAGACTTCATGGCTTCAAGCCATTGATCAGAGTTAGATCTTTGCATGACATCCATGTAGGTGATCGGATCCTCATCGTTCTTATTGAGTTTGACAGAATCATCATTCTGAACCAAGAAACCATAGTACCTCTCTGGTTAGCGCGGTACTCTACCAAATCTCCTCAAGGGTGCCTCTACAATGGCCTCTGGGTTTGATCTTATCAAATCCAATTCTATAGGTTTATTAGAATGTATCGATTCTTCTACTTGTCAAACTTTATTAAGTTCAACATTAGAGCCAGCAGTTTCATTCATAAGGAACTCCTTTTCCAAAAAGACTATCCTATTGCTAACGAACATCTTTTGTTCTTCAGTAAGGTAGAAGTAATAACCCCTAATTTTCTTGGCGTACTCTATAAACAATTACTTATCGAACCTAGGGCCAAGCTTTTCTAGTTGTAAATATTTTACATTAGCTAGACATCCCCAAACCCTAAGGTGAGTGAGTGTTGACTTACGACCAGTCCATATCTCATATGGAGTCTTTACAATAGTCTTGCTTGGAACGTTGTTCAAAATAAAACAAGTAGTTTCTAATGCATAACCCCAAAAAGAAATTGGTAGACTCACAAACCCCATCATGGACTGAACCATATCTAACAGGGTTTGATTCCTCCTTTTAGATACACCATTATGCTATGGTGTTCCAGGAGGGGTCCATTATGAGAGAATTTTATTCTCTCCTAGATATATCAAAAACTCATTGGAAAGATATTCATCTCTTTGGTTAGACTGAAGAGTTTTAATAATCTTCCTATGTTATTTTTCTACCTCATTTCGATATCGTCTGAATATTTCAAACGAATCAGATTTGCTCTTTATAAGATAGATGTACCAATACTTAGATAGATCATTAGTAAATATAATGAAATAGTAGAACCCAACTCTAGTACATGTGTTCATAGCTCCACATACATTAGTATGAACTAGACCCAGAAGCTTAGTGGCCCATTCACCTTTTCTAGTAAAAGGTGATTTGGTCATCTTACCAAGAAGATAGGACTCACAGGTATTCAATAATTCATAATCATCAATGTCAAGGATGTTTTCCTTGACTAATATGTTAATCCTATTCTTGTTTGTATGACTTAGTTGATAGTGCCAAAAATAGGCATTAGAAACATGATCTAGTTTTGGAAATTTGTTTGACGTGTACATTACACTAATTGGCTATGACAGAACATAAATGTCATTTCTTGATTGTCGTTGCATTACTATAACATCATTCATAATGATATCATAATAATTTTTTTTTTATTGACAAATAATAACCATCCTGGGCCAAAAGCCCAATAGATATTATGTTCATCATAAAAGATGGATAATAGTGATAATCACTTAAAATAACATTATTATTTTTGAAAATAGCTAAAGAGTTTCTAATACTAGGACTAAAACATTACTTCCATCTCCAACATTAAGGAATCTATCACCATTCTCAATTTTTCTATCAATTTGAAGTCCATGCAACAAATTGCATATATGAATCGAACTCGCAGTATCTAATACCCAGGTAGATATATCACAAATAAAAAAATTGTAAGATATTATCATATAATAACCTTGACCAGCAACCACTTGCTGATTTCTTTTGTTCAGCCAATTAGGGTTAAGTGGACCATTCTTCTTTAGGTCTGCCTGATTAGGGCTCGCACTAAACTTCTTATTATCAGGTCCTAAATGCTTGCCACTATTCATTAGTGAACAGAGCGGACTTACATTAGCCATTTCTGTTATTTGAAAGAAAAACATGAAATCTTATTAGTACTTGAATTAATTATCCCTAAAGACATGAACTTTAGTCTAAAGGTCCTCTCATTATCTTTAAACAAATTGGTAGCCTCTACGTCCAATTCAAAGATTACACTAATTTCTTAGTGGGTACTAAAATCCACATAGACTACAGATGGGCCTGAGGTAGGCTCTGGCTAACCCATGTGCATCTACAGGTAGGTTCATAACTAATTGTTTTCCTAAATAATTTTTAGTATTTAAATTTTGCCTTAGATGCCAAATCAGTAGGCTTTGGCCTCCATTGAAAAGATCTGGTTAGGACCAACCATTAACATGATTGACTTCAGTGCATCAAACCAATGATAACCAGGCCCAAGGAAAGCTCTGGCTTACTTGATCACTATTAAGAGAATGTGACCTAATCATCATATGATGTACAATAATTTTAACATCCAAATGAACACCAGGTGTTAAGCACCTCCAATGTCCACCCAGAAAATTGGACTCATTACTACTCATCTTAATGGGAGGCTATGACTTAGTTATCCCCATAACTTAGTTATTTTAAGAATCTAATAATTTAGAAGATTTAATTTACTTATGATTTAAGATAGAAAGGACATGAACCATCTTTGTCCCACTAACTTCACCAAGTAAATTCATGAGGACTAGGATCAATTTCGATCCATGGGCACCTAATTCAGTCTTACTAAATTGAAATTAGTCAAACTAATTCTTAGTGACATGGGTCAGCTTGAATCACTAAGTAATCTAGTCAAATTCTAATCAACCATGTCGATCAAGTAAGTGAGATCAGTAGAAGAGATATACCATTAACTCATCAAAGATCGAATTAGTGCAAGTAGCTCCCAATTAAAAATCACTGGTTTAAACTACTAGACTTATCTTAGACACCAATCAATTAATTAGGTCTCATCCGATCAATCCAGTAATTTTGGGCTAGATCGCATAGTCTTGAATTAAGTCCATCCTGGTCTCGTTAAAGATATGGACCCATCAAACTACAACTATTGAAGTTGATTCTAGAGTGTACTTGACCTAATCTAAGTTAACACTTGGTTAGATTTGATTAACTACTCTAGATTAATCCATTCTTTAACCAACCTTAGGTCTAACCCAATTAATGGACCTAATTCATCTAATTCTTTAATCCATAGAATTATGAATTTATCTTAGGATCTTTAATTCATAATTCTAAATCCTACTAGACAATACTTAATTCTTTTAATTATTTTTTGGACTGATGGATTGGAGTTTGGTATTTCAAAAATAATTTTTATTGGTGCAAAATTTGGTTGACATCGGATCGAGCTAGAGTGGAGGAGGATGAGGTTGCCATCGGTGACCTGCAAAATAAAGTTTCATTCGAAGTTGGTGGTGGTTGCTCCGACAGGACCCTCCAATGATCAAGTCAGCTCTTCTAGCCAATAGAAATTGAGTACTCAGGAGAGAGTTTGGTAGAGTTTTAGAGGAGGAGAGGAAAGCTTAGAGAAAGCATATCTGAAGGATCCATTTTATAGATAAAGCTTGATTGATGGTGATGACCATACCATCTGGTAGTGGACCGCTTGAGGCCGCATGAGGTTCGGTATAAAGAGAGAGGTGTCGCCAGGCTGATAGTGGTGGCCACATCATCCGATCGTGGGCCATATGGGGCTTGTTATGGAGAGAGTGGTATCACCAGACTGGTAGTGGCGACCATGTCATCTGGTGGAAGCATGCATTCGGTATCTGACTGCCAGAGCAATCCAAAATGAGGTTGGCTTCTATAGGAATTCGATGGTAGGAGCAATTTGGAAGGAGTTTGGCTCCTAGAGGAATCCAACTGTAAGAGCGATCGGAAGGAGTTTAGCTCCCAAAGGAGTGAAACTGTAGGAGCAATCCAAAAGGAGTTCGACTTCTGAAAGAATCTGACTGTAAGAGCGATCCAAAAGGAGTTCGGCTCTCGAATGAGTCTGAACTGCAGGAGCAATCCAAAAGAAGTTTGGCTTCTAAAGGAGTCCGAACTGCAGGAGCAATCCGGAAGGAGTTTGGCTCCTGGAGGAATCTGACTAAAGAAGAATTCTGAAAGGAGTTCAGCTCTTGAAGGAGTCCAACTGTAGGAGTGATCTAAAAAGAGTTCAACTCTTGGAAGAATCTGATTGTAGGAGCGATCTGGAAGGAGTTTGGCTTTTGAAAGAATCCGATTGAACGAGTTAGGAAGAAGTTTGGCTTTCGAAGGAGTTAGGAAGGAGTTCGACTTCTGTAGGATCCAACTGAAGGAGTCAGGAAGGAGTTCGAATCCCATAGGAGTCCGACTGAAGGGGCTCGACCGCTGAGGAGTTCGATCGGGGCTCGACCGCTGAGAAGTTTGGCCAGGTGAAGGAGTTTGGTTAAGGCTCGTCCGCTGAAGCTATTCCATGACTATCGATTGTATTAGGCTAAGCATCAGACTGGACTTTGGTGGGAGCAGAATTTATCCCCAATAATAGTCCCCCCACTCTCGAGTTTGAAATTCGAAGGGACTACCAAAATAGGCGACTGTTAAAGTCTATTTTTGGGCTCTACACCTGTTGAAGTTGAAGCTCGAGGGAGATCTTATCTCTAGTCAAAGTTGACATTGAAGATAAGGCTCGGAGGGATCCCATCTCTAGCCGAGGTCCAAGAAGATCTTATCTTTTGTTGACGTTGCGGTTGAAACTTTGGGCAGATCCTATCTCCAGTCGAGGTTGAAGTTGAGGCTTGGAAAAAATCTCATCTCCAGCCGAGGTTGAAGTTGAAGTTGAGGCTCGAGAGAGATCTTATCTCCAGTCAAGGTTAAAGGAGATCTCATCTCCTGTTGATGTGGACATTGAAGCTCGGGGGGGATCCTATCTCCAGCCGAGGTTGAAGTTGAAGCTGAGGCTCAGGAGAGATCTCATCTCCAGCCAAGGTTGTAGGAGATCTCATCTTCTGTTGATGAAGATATTGAAGCTCGGAAGAGATCCTATCTCCAATCGAGATTGAAGTTGAAGTTGAGGCTCTAGGAGATCTCATCTCCAGCTGAGGTTGAAGGAGATCTCATCTCGTATTGATGTGGGAGCTCGGAGAAGATCTTATCTTTTGTAGAAGCTCGTGGAAGATCTTATCTCCAGCAGCCGAGGTCGAAGGTTGAGCTTGGGGAGAGATGTTATCTCCAGTAGCCGAGGTTGAAAGTTGGGCTTGGGAGAGATCTTATCTTCAGTAGTCGAGGTTGAAGGAGATCTTATCTCCTGTAGAAGCTTGGGGGAGATCTTATCTCCAGCAGTTGAGATCGAAGATTGAGTTTGGAGGAGATCTTATCTCCAGCAGCTGAGGTTGAAGGAGATCTTATCTTATTGGTGAAGAGTTTAATGCTCGAGAGAGATCTTATCTCTAGTCGAGATTGAAGGTTGAGCTCGGGGGATCTTATCTCTAGCAGTCGAGGTTAAAGGAAAACTTATCTTCTGTAGAAGCTTGAAAAAGATCTTATCTCCAGCAGTCGAGGTTGAAGGTTGAGCTCGGGAAGATCTTATCTCCAACAGTCGAGGTTGAAGGTTGAGCTCTGGGGAGATCTTATCTCCAGTGGTCGAGGTTGAAGTAGGGCTCGGAGGAGATCTTATCTCCAGCAGCCAAGGTTGAAGGTTGGGCTCGAGAAAGATCTTATCTTCAGCAGTCGAGATTGAAGGTTGAGCTTGGGGGAGATCTTATCTCCAACAGTCGAGGTTGAATGTTACGCTCGGGGGAGATCTTATCTCCAACAGTCGAGGCTAAAGAAGATCTTATCTCCTATAGAAGCTCAGGGGAGACCTTACCTCCAGCAGTTGAGGTTGAAGGTTGAGCTCGAAAGAGATCTTATCTCGAGCAATCAAAGTTGAAGAAGATCTTATCTTTAGCTGAGGTTGACTCGATCGCTCGAGAGAGATTTTATCTCTAGCCGAGGTTGGCTCAGACGCTCGGAGAAGATCTTATCTCCAGTAGCCGAGGTTGAAGGAGATCTTATCTCCTATTGGCGAAGAATTTAAAGCTTGGAAGAGATCTTATCTCTAGCCGAGGTTAACTCGGACGCTCGAAAGAGATCTTATCTCTAGCCGAGGTTGACTCGGACGCTCGGAAGAGATCTTATCTTCGGTAGTCGAGCTTGAAGGAGATCTTATCTCCCATTAGCGAAGGCTTTGAAGCTCTAGAGAGAACTTATTTCTAGTCGAAGTTGACTCAGTCACTTGGGAGAGATCTTGTCTCTAACCGAGGTTGACTCGATCGCTTGGAAAAGATCTTATCTCTAGCCAAGTTTTACTTAGACGCTCGGAGGAGATCTTAGCTCTGACAGTCAAGGTTGAAAGAGATTTTATCTCCTGTTGACATAAAGGCTCAGGAGAGATCTTATCTTCGATAGCCGAGATTGAAGGTGGAGCTTGGGGGAGATCTTATCTCCGACGGTCGAGGTTAAAGGAGATCTTATCTCCTGTCGACGTAGAAGCTCGAGGGAGATCTTATCTCCAACAGCCGAGGTTGAAGGTGGAGCTCAAAGAAGATCTTATCTCTAGCCGAGGTTGACTCGATCGCTCAAGAGATATCTTATCTCTAGCCAAGATTGGCTCGGATGCTCGGAGGAGATCTTATCTCCAATAGTCAAGGTTGAAGGAGATCTTATCTTCTATTGGCTAAGGCTTTGAAGCTCAGGATAGATCTTATCTTTAGCCTAGATTGATTCGATCGCTTGAGAGAGATCTTATCTCTAGCCGAGATTGACTCGGACCCTCAGAAAAGATCTATCTCTAGCTGAGGTTGACTCGGTCACTCGGGAGAGATCTTATCTCCTAGTCGAGGTTGACTTTCGAGAGAGATCTTATCTCGGAGCTCGAAGAGATCTTATCTCCTTTTTCTCTCTTCTATTGACATAGACTGAAGCGACCTTCGACTTTGCTCATGTTAGGATGAGGTTCTCCTCCTATTTCCTAATGGACTGTGGGGGCAAATAAGGGCCATTGTCAGGGTTTTCCCCCCATCTTATCTAAAATGAATGAGGCCTTCGACTTTGCTCATGTTAGGATGAGGTTCTCCTCCTATTCCTAACGGACTGTAGGGGGCACATAAGGGCCATTGTCAGGGCCTCTCCCTCCATCTCATCTAAAATGAATAAGGCCTTCGACTTTGCTCATTAAGGATGAGGTTCTCCTCCTGTTCCTAACATGGCCACTTTCAATCATTTCTTTTCTATCATCACATAATTTTTGCACCAAAAAATAATAATGCTGAAATGAAGGAGTTTTATTGAAGGAAGATTACTGATAATATATCCTCAAATTTTCTAATTTCCAAGGTCGTGGAAGTACTATTCCTCTGAGCTCCTTCAGGTGATAAGTTTCAGATTGGACGACCTCCTCTATTTTATGCTGGTCTTCTCAATTTGGAGCAAGCTTCTCTTGGCTTTCAAGCTGGGAGATGATGGCTCGCCGAAGTACCAAGCCCCTCCTAGATGTGGGGTCGATGATACGGGAGGTGGCCGACCATTTTATTATTCCTCCATCATTGGTGGTTCTGGCTATGGCAGTGCCCTTGGCCGATCTTCTTCTGCTTTAGACTAGCGTCTGAGAAATCGATCCAACCGACCTCTCCTGATGAGCTCCTCAATTTCATCTCAAAGCTGAATGCATTCTTTAGTATCATAATTATGGTCACGATGGTAGAGGCAGTACTTGCTTCGATCATGCTTGTTTAGGGGAGATCGTAATTCTTCTGATCTTGGTAGCTGGTTCTTGATTTCCATCAGAACTTGAGCTTTAGGAGCATTAAAGGGGAAGTAGTTGTGGAACCTTTCGAAGGAAGGACTTCTTCATGCCCTTCTGTCAGAGCTTCCTTGATGATGAGCTCGTGAAGGAGTTTGGGCTCGCTTGCGCTCGGAGAAAGTCCGTAAGCACGGTCGAACTTTACTCAACCCTACACCAGCCATAGGTTTATTAGACTCACCTGCCTGTCGCTCTTCTATGGCTTCTTCATCCTTCAACTTAAAGGCTTCTTCTGTACGGACGTATCTCTCGACCTAGGCTAGCAGATCGACAAAGTTCCTAGGGTACTTTTTCTTCAGGAAGAACAGCAAATCATTCTTCCGAAGTCCGTCCTTATGTGTGGCCATTGCAACAGACTGGTCTAGGTCCCAGACTTCCAATGCCGCAGCATTAAATTGGATGACATAAGCTCGGATGGATTTTTCCTCCTTCTACTTAATGGTCATCAAGGAATCCGAATCTCAGCACGGACGTCGACTATTGACGAAGTGGACTATGAACTGATGGCTCATCTGAACAAACGATAAGATGGTACTTGGCTTAGGCATCGAGTACTAATTTCTGATGGCTCCCTTGAGGGTGGAGGGGAAAGCTTGGCACAAAATAGCATCTGACACACCATGGAGTAGCATCACGATTCAGAAGGCCTCTATATGATCAACCAGATCAGAGGTTCCATCGTAACTCTCAAACTGTGAAAGCTTGAAGTTTGGTGGGATTGATTCCTGCATAATTTTCTATGAAAAAGAAGGATCAGTACAAATATCATTACCGTATGAAGAGAGAGTGTGATGGAGTTCTTCAATTCGTCGGCTCATTTCTAAGAGCCTTTGATCCAAGAGATCTTCGCAATCGTTGACCCCCAGAATTTTCTGATGGAATGGGTGTGAAGCTTTCCCCTGGATCGAGTCGTGGTCCGAGCATGGGCCCTCCATCTTCTGCATCCCCTTTTCAGAGATCAGAGGTCTGGTAGCCCAAGTCAACCATTCTCAAACCGAACCATAGGGCTCTGAAAAATCCTGCATCGATCAAACTAGTGTTGGAGCCTATTGATGCATGGCCTGCATTGACTCCATGAGGCCACGAACCTGCTAGACCAGTAGGTTGAACTGCTCCACATCTATTACGGCTACAAGTGGAACCTGAGTTGCCGGGGCTGAAGCAGGAGTAGATGGATTTGGATGGAATCGGACCGTGGAGGCCATCGATCATCGGGTAGAAGCTCTCCTAGGAGGCATTTTCTCTTGAAAAAAAATTTTGTAGAGGAAGCAGAGAGATCTCTATTGAGGGAGGAGAGAGATCATCACTGAGCACTCCTTTAAGAATAAGGAAACCTCAAGAATAGAGGGCCCTTCCTCTAGCGTCAATTCTATTGGTGCAGAATTTGATTGATGTCGGATCGAACTAGAGTGGAGGATGAGGTCACCATCGGTGACCTACAAAATAAAGTTTCATCCAAAGTCGGTGGTGGTGTCTCCAACAGGATCCTTCGATGATCAAGTTAGCTCATCTAGCCAACAAAAATGGAGTACTCAAGAGAGAGTTCGACAGAGTTTTAGAGGTCGAGAGGAGAGCTTAGAGGAAACACATTTGGGGGGTCCCTTTTATAGATGGAGCTTGATTGATGGTGACGACCATACCATCTGGTAGCTGGCCACTCAAGGCCGCAAGGATTTTGGTACAGAGAGAGAGGTGTCAGCAGGCTGGTAGTGGCGGTCATGTTGTCCAGTTGTGGGCCGCATGGGGCTTGTTACGGAGAGAGCGATGTCGTCAAACTAGCAATGGTGGCCATGTCGTCTGGTGGAAGCATGCATTCAGAGTTCGACTATAAGAGCAATCTAGAATGAGGTCAACTCCTGTAGGAATCCGACTGCAGGAGCAATCCGTAAGGAGTTCGCTCCTGAAGAAATTTGACTACAAGAGCGATCAAAAGGAGTTTGACTCCTAGAAGAGTCTGAACTGTAAGAGCGATTTCGAAGGAGTTTGGCTCCCAGAGGAGTCCAGACTATAGGAGCGATCTGAAAGGAGTTCGGCTCCCGAAGGAGTTCGAACTATAGGAGCGATCCGAAAGGAGTTCGGCTCCTGGAGGAGTCTGAATTGTAGGAGCAACCTAGAAGGAGTTTAGCTCCTGGAGGAATTTGGCTGAAGAAGAATTTTGAAAGGAGTTTGGCTCTTGGAGTAGTCTGACTATAGGAGCGATCTAGAAGGAGTTTGGCTCCTGGAGGAATTTGATTGCAGGAGCGATCCAGAAGGAGTTTAGCACCTGAAAGAATTCGACTACAGGAGCGATTTGGAAAGAGTTTGGCTCCTGGAGGAGTCCGACTGAAGGAGTCAGAAAAGAGTTCGACTTTCGTCGGAGTTCGACTGAAGGGGCTCAACTATTGAGGAGTTCGGTCGGAGCTTGACCATCGAGGAGTTCGATCGATTGAAGGAGTTTGGGTAAGGGTCGTTCGCTGAAGCTCTTCTGTGACTACCGGTTGCATTAGGTTGAGCATCAGACTAGACTTCCGTAGAAGCGGGGTTTACCCCGAATAACTTTTAATTTTGAAAGGATCTTTACAACCTAGCACTATTTCACTAAATAGATTGACTCATTTAAAAAATGGATCAGCTTATTTCACAAACAAGCACTAGTTGTAGGTTTATTCAATTAAAAATAGCCAGTAAAAAAATTCAATCTACTTCTCAGTCGAGCTGGCTTGGATCCTATTCAAGCTGGCTTGAGTAAGAGCCAAGCTGGCTCGATTTTTGAGACAGTCAGCTCAAGCAAAAGCCCAAAAAGCCAACATTCCATCGAGTTGGCTTTGATCCCCTCCGAGCCAATCCAAACAAAAGCTAAGCTGGCTTAATTCCTAGCCAAGCCAGCCCGAAAAGAAGGCCGCAGACCATTTCAAGTTGGCACACTGGCTGGCTCAATCCCTAGGACATCCGACTCGACCAGCGAATAGTTTCTTCATAAGATTTTGTTCAGGTTTAATCTAATCCTATGTACATTACATAAAAAATATGAAATATTTAGATCTAATTTAAACATAAATTCATGATAAAATTTAGATTAAAACCAATTCAAAACAAATCATAAAAATTCATTAGATATCATCTAAAATTTTTATGATCAAAGTTATAAATTGCAACTAATGGGGATAAATCCCTCTCCTGCCGAAGTCCAGTTCGATGCTCAGCCAAATGCAATTGGTAGCCATGGAAGAGCTTCAGCGGATGAGTTTTAGCCAAACTCTTTCAACTGGTCGATCTCCTCAGCCTGCATGGTCCCTACGGAACTCCTTCAATTGGCCGAACTCCGTAGAACTCCTTCAGCCAGCCTGATCTTTGCTGAACTTTTTCAGCCTGCCGCACTTTTTTAGCCTACCAAACTCCATAGAACTCCTCAACCGCTAAGCTCCAGTCAAACTCCCACAAGAGCCGAACTCTCTCTACGTCCCTCCAGTCAGATGCCTACGGGAGTCAAACTCCTTCGGAGCTTTTCTTTCGGCCGAACTTCTCCAGGACTTCTCCCTCAGTTGGATTCCTCCAGCAGATTGCTCTCGGATAATCCCATCAAACATATCCCCTTCAGGAGTCCGAACTCTTATGAAATCGATATATGCCGAAGTCCACCAACCAATGCTTGCTTTCTCATAGCTACGATCATTAAATCTCAATGAACGGTCGCCATCAGTCCACTGCAAGCGACAGCAATCCACTACCAGACGGTGATGGCTATCGTAATTAGTCAGTTGCAGGTGGTGCTACAGACGGTGCCTCCCTCCATGACTGACTCTGTCAAACCTCGAGCGGCCCACTGTCAGGTAGCTGCAACTGCCATCATCAATCCACTACAAGCTCCGCCTATAAAAAGGGATCCTCTAAATATGCTTACTCTAGGCTCTAAGCTCTCCTCTCCTCCTCTAAACTCTGCCGAACTCATTTTAGAGCACTCCATTTCTATTGGCCAGAAGAGCTGACTTGATCGTCAGAGGGTCCTGCCGGAGCCACCCCACCGACTTCGGATGGGAACATTATTTTGTAGGTCTCTAATGATGACCTCATCCTCCTCCACTCCAATTGGATCCAACGACCACCAAATTCTACACCAACAGATTTGGCACTAGAGGAAGGGCTTCCTCTGTTCTTGAGGTGTTCTTGAGGCTCCCTTGTTCTTAAACGAGTGCTCAGCGATGATTTCTCTCTTTCCTCTCCGAAGATCTCTCTACTTCCTCTCAGAGTTCTTTTCTGAGAAAGAATGCCTCCCAAGAGAGCTTCGACTCAACGATCGATGACCTCCATGCTAGGTCCATCTGCTCCTGCTTCAACCCCGACAATCTAGGTTCCACCTAAAGCCACCATAGATGCGTAGTAGTTCAACCTGCTCATCCAGTTGGTTTGTGACATCGCTGAGATAATGCAGGCCATGCGACAGCCTCCGATGGTGACTTTACCAGCAAACCCATCATCAGAATGCTAGGAATCGATCTTAAGGAAAAACATTTGACGTAGCATACCAATCGCCCTTAGGAAGGAGAAATAGAGAGTAGAAGTTCTCCCCTAGAATGTTTCACAGGAGGCGGAATGAAGTTCGGCCATGCTCACGACCTCCCCCAGTGCAAGTGAGGCCGAACTCTCACTCAAGCTCATCATCAAGGAAGTCCCGACAAAGATTTCACAAGAGGGTGGAATGAAGTTCGGCATGAGCGAGGCCCCCAAACTCTCCCTCGAGCTCGTCATCAAGGAAGCCCTGACAAAGAGGCATGAAGTTCTCCCCCAGAAGGTTTAACAGGAGGGCGGAATAAAGTTTGGCTATGCTCACGACCTCCCCAGCACAAGCAAGGCCCGAACTCCTTCAGCTCGTCATCAAGAAAGCCCCAATGGAAGGATGCGAAGAAGTCCTCCCCCCAGAAGCTAGAACCACTAATGAGGGAGGAACGACAAGGAGATTGGCTGCCTCCCGACATCATAGATGCTATCTCTGGGGCCTGGTACTTCGATGGACTGTCATCTCCTAGCATCAAAGCCAAGAGAAGCTTGCTCCAAATTGAGAAAGCCAGCATGAGATAGAGAAGATCGTCCGGCCTAAAACTTATCGCCCGAGGAAACTTGGAGGAACAACGCCCACACGACCCTGAAGCATAGAAAATCTGGAGATGTGCTACTAGTAACTTTCCTTCAGTAAAGTTCTTCCATTTTAATAATATTATTTTTGGGTGCAAAACTATGTGATAATAGGGAGGAAGCAGTCAATAGTGGTTGTATTAGGAACAGGAGGAGAACCTCATCCTAACATGAGCGAGTCAAAGTTCTTTAGTCTCGACTGCAGGAGACGAGATCTACCCCAAGGCAACCTTGGCTATAGAAGACAAGATCTCCTCCAAGACAACCTCGATCGTAGGAGATAAGATCTCTCCCGAGCTCTCGTATCAAACTCGACCGTAGGAGATAAGATCTCCTCCGAGTACCCACATCAACCTCGGCTATAGGAGATAAGATCTCCTCCGAGGCAACCTCGGTCGTAGAAAATAAGATCCCCCCTGAGGGTTCGGGCCAACGTTGGCTGTAGGAGATAAGATCTCCTCCCGAGTGCCTGTAATAACCTCGACCGTAGGAGATAAGATCTCCCCCGAAGGTCCGGGCCAACCTCGACTGCAGGAGATAAGATCTCCTCCGAGCGCCCACATCAACCTCGACCATAAGGGCTAGATAAGATCTCCTCCGAGGGTCTGGGCCAACTTCGGCTGCAGGAGATAAGATCTCCCCTGAGTGCCCGCAACAATCTCAGCAATAGGAGATAAGATCTCCCCTGAGGGTCTAAGCCGACCTCGACTATAGGAGATAAGATCTTCCTCGAGCGCCCGCAACAACCTCGACTGCAGGAGATAAGATCTCCCCGAGGGTCCAGACCGACCTTGGCTATAGTAGATAATATCTCCCCCGAGCACCCGCAACAACCTCGGCCATAGGAGATAAGATCTCCCCAAGGGTCCGGGCCAACCTCGGATGTGTAGGAGATAAGATCTCCCCCCAAGCATCCGCATCAACCTCGACTGTAGGAGATTAATATCTCCCCCGAGGCTCTGGCCAACCTCGGCTGCTGGATATAAGATCTTCCCCAAGCACTTGCATCAAACCTCGGCTGTACGAGATGAGATCTCCCCTGAGGTAACCTCGGCTGCAGGAGATAAGATCTCCCCCGAGGGTCCGGGCCGAGCTCGACTGTAAGAGATAAGATCTCTCCTGAGCACCCATAACAACCTCGACCGTTAGAAGATAAGATCTCTCCCTGAGAGTCTGGGCCAATCTCGACTATAGAAGATAAGATCTCCTCTGAGTGCGTGCATCAACCTTGGTTGTAGGAGATAAGATCTTCCCCAAGGCAACCTTGCTGTAGCAGATAAGATCTCCCCCGAGGGTCCAGGCCGACCTCGATCGCAGGAGATAAGATCTCCCCCGAGGGTCTGAGATAACCTCGGCCGTAGGAGATAAGATCTCCCTCGAGGGTCCGGGCCAACCTTTGACTGCAGGAGATAAGATCTTCCTCGAGTGCCCACATCAACCTCGGCTGCAAGAGATAAGATCTCCCCCGAGCACCCCACAACAACCTCGACTGCAAGAGATAAGATCTCCCCCGAGGGTTCGGGCCAACCTCAGCTGCAGGAGATAAGATCTCCCTTGAGCGCCCGCATGAACCTCGGCTGTAGGAGATAAGATCTCCCCTAAGGGTCTGGGCCAACCTCGGCTGTAGGAGATAAGATCTCTCCCGAGCAACCATGTCAACCTCAGTTAGAGATAAGATCTCTCCCGAGCATCCGAGTCAACCTTGGTTAGAGGTCAGATCTCTCCCGACCGTCCATATTAACCTCAGCTATAGAAGATAGGATCTCCCCTGAGTCAGTCTCGATTGCTAGGGACAATATCGCCCCTGAGGTGCTCAACCTCCGACCTTAATCGTAGGAGACAAGGTCTACTTCAACCTCGGCTAGAGATGAGATCTTTTTCAAGCTTCAACTTCAACATCAATTTTGGCTAGAGATGAGATCTCCCCCAAGCTTCAACTCTAATCGGCACGAAGCCCAGAAGAGGACTTCGACAGTCATCTTTTTTGCACTCCCTTTCTTCGAGTTTCAAACTCAGGAGTGGGGGGGGACTATTATTGGGGATGAACCCCTCTCCTGCCAAAGTTCTGTTCAATGCTCAGCCTAACGCTATCGGTAGCCATGGAAGAGCTTTAGCAGACGAGTTTTAACCAAACTCTTTCAGTCAGTTGATCTCCTTCAGCCTGCCTGGTCCCTGCCGAGCTCCTTCTGTAGACCGAACTCCATAGAACTCCTTTAGTCAGCCTGGTCTTTGTCGAACTTCTTCAGCATACTGAACTCCTTAGTTGTCGAGCTCTAGTCGGACTCCTACGAGAGCCGAACTCTCTCCACATCCCTCCAGTCGGATGCCTATGGGAGCCAAACTTCTTTTAAGCTTTCCTTTCGGCCGAACTTCTCCAGGACTTCTCCCTCAATTGGATTCCTCCAGTGGATTGCTCCTGGATAATCCCATCAGACATATCTCCTTTAAGAGTTTGAACTCCTATGGAATCGATATATGCTGAAGTCCACCAAGCAATGCCTGCTTTCTCATAGCTATGACTATTAAATCCTAATGAACGGTCGCCATCAATCCACTGCAGATGACAGCGACCCGCTACCAGGCAACGATGGCTGTCACAATCAATCAGTTGCAGGTGGTGCTATAGACAAAACCTTCCTTCGTGACTGACTCCATCAGATCTCGAGCGGCCCACTGAGGCAGCTGCAGCTATCAGCATCAACCCGCTACAAGCTTCGTCTATAAAAAGGGACACTCTAAATATGCTTACTTTAGGCTCTATGCTCTCCTCTCCTCCTCTAAACTCTACCGAACTCATTTCAGAGCACTCCATTTCTGTTGGCCAGAAGAGCTGACTTGATCGTCGGAGAGTCTTACGGGAGCCTTGCCCACCGGCTCGAAATAGGACTTTATTTTGCAGGTCTCCGATGGTGACCTCGTCCTCCTCCGCACCAGCTAGATCCGGCGATAACCAAATTCTGCACCAACAACAACGTACTAAGACAACCTCTCCACTATAAGGAATAAACCTTACAGCAGGACAACCTACAGTCCATGTCATCATTATGTTACACATTAAATCTTTCTAATTTACATATTAAGCATGTCGAGCAACCTTTTCTCTAATACCAATTGAACGAAACCTACTAGGGTTTTGGACATGCCTTTCGAAACTTTTTCAAAAATTACTAATAGTAGAAGCAGAATTAATCTAAAGTTAATTCTACGCATGATATGTTCTAATCATAAAACCCTACTCAAGATTTTTGATATGTTAATATGCATTAGAAAAATAAAATGCTTTCAATCAGCAAATCATATTTGCTGACCAATCTATATTCGAAACATAGTATCTATGCGCGGGTAGATGATCACCATAATCTACATCCACTGAAAGATGCTCTCCCATCGTGCTACAGCCACACATGCATCCAGCCTCTATGGTGAGTCCATACAAAGCCCTTGGTCCTGATCAGCCCCTCCGGAGTACTAGCTCCTCATCAGGATCTTTGATGGTTGATCTTCGTCGATCCAATCGATGAACTTCTCTCAAACATTCAGATGCTCTAGAAGATCAGAAAACTCTATAGAGGATGACAAGATGGTGGTGGAAAAAAAAAACTGATGGAGAATTTTTGCTCACAGTGCTCAAACTCTCCACCCAAAACCTTGAGTCCCAACTCTATGATTTCAGCACACACTGATAAGGATCTTGACACTCTCCTATCTCATGCGAAAAGAGATGTTCCTTCTCTAATTTCTATCTTACAAAAATCCCTCATGAAACCTCACATATGCCCATGCATTCCCCAGGCATCCCTCTTATGCACGCCCAAAAAATCCTTTTTTTAATAGGCGTCAATGCATGGGAGGATAATAATAGGTTTGGTTGAACTTGTTTCAATCAATTCGATTGAATTCAAAATTCAGGAGGACTCCTTATCTCTTTCCATCACCCATTACAATGTTTAACATGTAGAAGGACTATCCTTCTTGTGTGTGCACAAATAAAATGCTGATCAAATAGATGAGAAGGCATGGAGACTAGATAAGGATGAGAGGGAGATGTGGTTTCAAACACTAAGAAATCAAGTTGAATTCAAAATTCAACTTGCTTTGAATTTATCCAATCCTTGGACCAAGTCAAAAGGAGATAAGAGAAGGGGCACAAAAGGCTTCTTGGCATAAAAATTCCCATGCACATTCCCAATATGCATTGAGAAGGAGAATGGATTAAAGGTCAATTGCATAGGGAGATAGATGTTTAAATTCAAACTTACTTTGAATTGGTTCAAATTGGTTTCAAATAAACCAATAACCCTAGACCCAATTAGATTAGGTCAAACCTAATCAAATTAGGCTTAATCCAAATCAATTAATTTCTAATCAAATTAAAAATTAATTAGGTCCAACCTCCGATCAAATCAGGATCCATCTTCCTAAGCGATTAGATCATCACATGATCTGATTAGGTCAACTAAATTGAATCAAATTTAATTTGACTTGATCAATTCCTCATCACTCAATCAAATTGAGCTAATCAGCAATCCAATTGCTAATTAATTCTATAATAAATAACTGAGTTTCAATCCAATGGAACTCCTAATCAGCCATCAGATCAGGTAGAAACTCCTATTGTATGTGACCCCATAGGTTCTAATCCTAAGTCGATAGCATGAAACTAATTTTCTGTACCAATTGATGTGACCATCTAGAAATGGTACCTAACATTTGGATAGGTCAAAAAATTACAATGCAATAATGATGAACCTATGGCATATGGTTATCATATAATTCATCCCCTTGATGCTCATAGGATGATCTAGGGTTAACTGCCAATTCTAAAAATTCATCTATATTGTATTTCAAAATTCAACATCCATCATATAGACTACCCCAACTAAGGATTTACTAAATTAAAATATAGCGATGCACTTGCTCCAATACTTGGATGGGTCAATCCCATCTTGACTTATGCACCAACAAGCGAAGTACTTGACTGCACCTAGTAGCCTTCTATCACTGAATTAGAAATTTAGATAGTCGGTACCTAAGTACGGTGAGTTACTTGCAAGTCACTATGGTGATCTCAAGTCTAAGGAACACATATATCCAGATCCTTTGCGAGCAATCTTGGCAGAAGAGAGCTCCGTAGTTGGGTCACGATCAGTGAAATGTACCCCTACATTTCACCTACATGCCATAATAGCATGACCATGCTTCTTGGTTAAGAGGACGACCAACACTTATGGCACACAATGACCTACTCTTGATTGACATTGTCATCCTAGGTAACAATGAATCATTTGGTCGCCACTAGTTTAAGGACTAAATGATAAATCCTCCTTTGTCAAATCTAAATAGTCCTAAGAACTTCGTCATAGGGAGTACATTACAGGAAGATGCACAAAATAATGAAATTACAAAAATAATAATTTTATTGAATTAAAATTTAAGTATAAATTATATTTAGCTCAACCATCTATAACCTAGATGATTGACTTTAGGATACATTTTCTAATAAATCTCAACTCGCTGTACATAATGAAGAGAAAATCCTGATTTCTCGGACAAGGTTCGTTCAGATCTAATCGGATCAAGAGATATATTTCAAAAGTTTTTCTCTTTGATCCTAATCAAATTTGAAATGTTTTAGATCTGATTCTTATTATTTTAGAAATTAAAATAAATCAAATAAATTAAATTAGATTTAATTTACCTTGAAGTGGGTAATCCTATTACCCGTTGATGATCCTGTAAGCAGCGGAAGGTTCTGGATCTAGCCACGCAAGTGCCTGGCCTCTACCGGTATCCACTCGAGATGGATCTAGAGATCCTCTTCTTCTCTATCACATCTCCAAAAATCAGATCTGGATCTGATCTGGAGGATCTTCAAAACTCTTTTCGAAGATCAGCAGTCGTCCTTTGCAGCAGTGCAGCCTTCTAGCTTTTAGTCGCCTTTCTCTTGATCTGGATCGCACCAACCAAGGTCCAAAACTCCTTTTGGACATGGAGAGGAGAGGGAGAAGGTGGGTTTGGCATGGAGGAAGAGGGGAGAGGCAGCCTTGGGGCATGGGGTTTCAATTTCTCAAACTTTCAATCACAATCTGAGTTGGGCGCAGGGTCTTATTTATAGACTATCTGTGATCCAACTCCTCTTCTTCCCAACCAATCACAACCCTTTGTGAAATCAGATCTAAATCTGATTGGTGGAAATAGAGTCCCCTGGATTCCTCCTTAGAGGGTGCCTAAGACCAGTCAAAGTTGGTTCTTAGGAGAACTCTAATTGGAATCCAAAAAGGAGATGGAGTCCCTAGTCCAACAGGGACTCCTGGGCGCCTCCAACTTGGGCACACGCCAAGGGTGGCGTGCGCCCTCCTCCTTGCCAGGTTCTGGCAGGGGGACAGGCCCCCACCAGCTCTCCAATAGGTGCATGACATGTGGACAAAAGTCAAAGTATGTCAATGGTCAACATTTGACCAGTCAAAGGTAGACTTTTGACCAAAGTCAAAGAACAGAAATGGCAGGTGACCAAAAATGGCAGGTAATGTCTTACAAAATAAGACAACCTTTTCTGACTTGGACAACCTCCAGTCAGACCATATGAAGGCCTCTGATTGAGCACAAACTCCTTTGGCTCAGTCAGGACAACTTATTTATGATAGTAAAAGAAGAACGTTAGGTTCAATCGAGTGCTAGCACGATTTCCTTGAACCTAATTGAATCTCATTCAGATCAATTGAACTAGATCAGTTCAATTGATGATCACCAGATTCAAACCCTTGTTTGTGTGTGACCCAGTTAGGTTCAGTTCTGTATGGTAATGGGATATGTCATGATCTCTATCATCGACATCATCGAAACTCCTTTCGATGGATCAGAACTCTTCTGATTCGAACAGCTAGAATGATCGATCATCTAAATCATTCTAATTGCTCCCAAAATCCACCAGTGACACCTAGCAGTATATGGTGGCAACCCATCAGAGCTGAATGCGAACCTCTTGGTGCAGCTACCTGTGTGATTAAGTTCTTCTATCTTGAGCCCCGATCAGATTAGGGTTAAGGTGAACTCGTCAAACCCTAGTCTCTGTCATATGATGTAATCATTCGATTCGAAGTCCGAATGTGAAAATCTAAATAGAAACTCTTTCTATTATTTCACTCTGCCATGGCCATGGGCTTCTGGACTTGATTCTCATGATCATCATAGGGCTGCTCCTCTACCACCGAGGTAGATAGATTCCATCTTGATGCAATCCAGTTCCTACAATGAACATGCTATAGCCAACATACACCTCAGGGTTCCATATGGCTAGGAGACCGAGTAATGGTGTAGTCAAACTATAACACCCTCAAGGTGAACTGCCGATGCACCTCAGGTCAAAGAACCAGACACACTACTGCAGCATCGAGTCAGTCATTGACGAGAAGGTAGACTTCCTAATGACTACTCGAGGTGGTCACGCTCAGTGCCCTCGTTCTCTAACGAGTACCTGTACTCTCGCTCCGGTGTCTCCACACCGTAGACTCAAGACTCATCTACTAAAGAGAAGCGATTGTACACCAACCTTCCGGATCAATCACCATCCTCGTGATGATCCTATGGTCGGGAGCATTTTATGAGTTAATAATGATTATTCATGTCTTAAATTTTCAACTCTTGAAAATATGAATTATCATTACCATTAACTCAAAGGATGTATCACAGACACTAAATACACATATGTGATAGAAAATAACCCATTTTATTGATTATTAGTCAAAATTATAATTTTGCCCCTAGAAGTGTATTACAAGTGTCAGCCAATTCTGGCTTCTAGGGCACATATATCTAACAATCTCCCACTTGTCCTAAAGCCAATTGGCTACAAGTCTAAGTCCCATCTTCTCAAGGTGGGCTTCGATCTTCTGCTGGCCCAACGGCTTTGTAAGTGGGTCTGCCACATTATCTGTGGAGTTGACTCTCTTGACCTCGACGTAACCCTTCTCGAGGTAATCGCGGATGAGGTGGTATCGCCGCTCAATGTGCTTGGATTTCTGGTGAGACCTCGGCTCCTTAGCAAGGGCTATGGCGCCATTATTGTTGTCGCAGTATAGAGGAATGGCATCTGATGGCATTACTCCAATTTCTGCAGCAAACTTCTTGTACCAGAATGCTTCCTTCGCAGCCTCTGATGCAGCGATATATTCTGCTTCCATGGTGGAATCTGCTATCACATTTTGCTTGGAACTCTTCCAGCTGACAGCACCACCATTGCACACAAACAGACTTCCAGATGTCGACTTTTGATCATCTATATCGGACATGAAATCCGAGTCTGTGTATCCCTGGACTTGGAGTTCTCCATTACCAAAGACCAACATCATATCCTTAGTTCTTCTCAAGTACTTAAGGATACATTTCACAGAAGTCCAGTGTTCTTCACCTGGATTTGACTGATATCTGCTTGTGACACTCACAGCATGGGCTATATCAGGTCGTGTACATAGCATGGCATACATGAGGCTCCCTATTGCAGAAGCATAAGGGATCTTGCTCATGCGTTCTATTTCCTCAGGTGTGCTAGGGCACATCTTCTTGGAAAGATGAATACCATGTCTGAAGGGTATTAATCCCCTCTTAGAGTTTTCCATACTAAACCTCTTTAGTACTTTCCTCTATGTACATCTTCTGTGAAAGTCCTAGCATCCTATTCGGTCTATCCCTATAGACCTTAATTCCTAGAATAAAGGATGCTTCACCTAGGTCTTTCATGGAGAATTCCTTGGACAACCATATTTTGACTGATGTCAACATGGGAATATCATTTCCAATAAGGAGGATGTCATCCACGTACAATACGAGGAAGACAACAGCGCTCCCACTGACCTTTTTGAAAACACATGGTTCCTCTTCATTTTTGATGAAACCAAACTTTTTTGATCACATCATTGAAATGAGTGTTCCAGCTCCGAGATGCTTGCTTAAGTCCATATATGGACCTTTGCAGCTTGCAAACCTTGTGATCAGTATCACTGGATGTGAAACCTAGCGGCTGTTCCATATATATATCTTCCTCAAGATATCCATTTAAGAATGCCATTTTCACGTCCATTTGCCATATTTCATAATCGAAATAGGCTGCAACGGCAAGCAATGTGCGGATGGATTTTAGCATAGCCACTGGGAAAAAGGTATCCTGATAGTCAATGCCTTCGCGTTGACTATAACCTTTTGCCACTAGTCTAGCCTTGAATGTCTCCACATTCCCATCTGCACCAATCTTTCTCTTGAAGATCCATTTACACCCAATAGGTACTATACCTTCTGGTGGATCTACCAAGGTCCAGACTTGGTTTGAGTGCATCGAGTCAATTTCTGACTGCATTGCCTCTAGCCATTTCTCGGAGTCGATATCTGATATCGCCTCGTTGTAGGTTTTGGGATCATCACCATGAGCACCATTACCTACGAGGAACATTTTCCTCTACTTCCTCTGAAATAATACCTAAGTATCTTTCAGGGGGATGGAAAAACTCTTTCCGATCTACGAGGTGGAGGAGGTAGTGTTCTTATTGGCTCAACCTGATTTGGTTCCAATTGGTCCTTAGCTCGTTGTACTTGTGAGACTTTCTCATCAAGCTTAATCTGCTTTCCAATGCCGCTATCTTGAATAAACTATTTTTCAAGAAAGATGGCATGTCGACTCACAATCACATTGTGGTCTTCTGGAATGTAGAAATAGTATCCTAATGACTCTTTAGGATATCCTATGAATCGAGCTCTGAAAGGACCTAAACTCTAACTTGTCCGCTTGTTGTCTTTTGACATGAGCCGGACAACCCCAAATTCTGAGATGACTCAGACTTGGTTTCTTACCGTGCCATATCTCATACGGTGTGGTAGGAACGGTTTTAGAGGGAACCCTATTCAGTAGATAAATTGAAGTTAACAATGAGTGTCCCCAAAGAAAATCAGGGAGGTCTGTGAAGCTCATCATGGATCGAACCATATCCAATAGAGTCCGATTTCTCCATTCTGAAACCCCGTTGAGTTGAGGTGTTCCTGGTGGAGTCCATTGAGAGACTATGCCATTTTCCTTGAGATAGTCTAGGAATTCTCGGCTAAGGTATTCACCTCCTCGATCTGATCGAAGAACCTTAATGGGTTTTTCCAGTTTGTTTTTCTACTTCATGTCTGAATTCTTTGAACTTTTCAAAAGCTTCAGACTTGTGTCTCATAAGATACACATACCCATACCTAGACAGATCATCGGTAAAGGTAATGAAGTAGACAAAAATTGCCTCTAGCCGGCACATCAAATGGGCCGCACACATCAGTATGTACTAGGGCAAGGAGATCTGTGGCCCTCTTCCCCATGTCCAACAAAAGGGAGTTTAGTCATTTTGCCTTGAAGACAAGATTCACAAGTTGGATATGACTCGAAAGTCAATGGACTCAATAGCCCATTTTTCTCCAATTTGTTGATCCTATCTTCTGCTATATGACCTAATCTCAGGTGCCATAGATATCTATCGTTTGGACTATCCCTAGGTCGTTTGGCATTCACGTTTTGCTCGATAGTTAGAACAGGTACATCAATATGTAGCTGATAAAGACCATTAATAAGGAAACCATTTGCAATTTTATTTCTTTCATAAAGAATGTTACAATGGTCCTTAAAGAAGGTAATCACATAGCCTTCTTGTGCTAAGCATGAAACAGAAATCAAATTCCTGCTAGCTGCAGGCACATAATAATAGTCTTTCAAAACTAAGTCTAAACCAGATGGTAATCGAAGAGGGTATGTTCCCACGGCTACTGCAGCAACTCTTGCTCCATTACCGATGCGTAGGATCATGTCTCCATCCCTCAGCCTCCTGCTATCCTCAAGACCCTGCATGGAAGTGCACAGATGAGCACTAGAACCAGAGTCAAGCACCCAACTGGATGCAGAAGAAACCGTAAGGTTAGACTCAATAACGAGCATACCTCCAGAAGGACCTTCCTTCTTGTTCTTCAGGGTGGCCAGGTAAGTAGGGCAGTTCCGCTTCCAATGGCCGTCGCTGTTGCAATGGAAACACTTTCCTTTGACATCGGCCTTTCTTCTTCGGCTTCTGCCTTCTTCTTCTTTGATCCTTCCACCTTTTGCTTTTTCACAGACTTCTTTTTCTTTCCATAAGACTTTCTTTTGGAAGAAGTCCGTTCCATAGCAAGAACTGAGCCTTTAGAACCTTTCATAGAAAGCTCAGCGGTAACCAGCATATTCATTAATTCGGCCAAGGAATTTTGAAGTTTATGCATGTGGTAATTCATGATGAATTGCCCATATGCATCAGTCAAGGATTGCAGAATAATATCATTCTGCAGATCCAAGTCCAACTTCACACCGAGCTTCTCAAGCTCTTCCATGTCCTTGATCATTGTCAGACAGTGATCTTGGACTGACTGCCCATCACGCATCTTAGCCTTAAAAAGTCATTTCGTGACTTGATATTTGGCTGCGCGACTCTGTTCACCAAACATCTCCTGCAGGTGAGCCAACATTTGGCGAGCAGTCCCGATATCTTCATGTTGGCGCTGGAGCTCATCAGACATCGAGCCCAACATGTAATATCTGGCCTTATTATCTTCGTCAATCCATTTTTCCAGAGACGCTCTCTGTTCAGTGGATGGACGGGCTGGTAAGGTGGGAGGGTCCTGGTCCAAAACATGGGTTAACTTCTCGAAACCCAAAATAATTTTGTAGTTCCTGAGCCAATCTTTATAATTGGGTCCAGTCAGTCTATGTGTGTCCAGGATACGTGCCAATGGGTTGGACGCAGACATTTTCCTGTAGAGAGTCAAAGATTCTAGTTAGATACTGTAATTTTGACTTGACCAATTTATTTAGGGATTTTATTTTTAAACAAATTAGCTCCCACTATTTTCTCGGATCCCTACACTCCCTCTGTAGAGATGCGAAAAATCTCCACGATTAATGATTTCTAGTGGGTGGTGCGGTCTCACCAACTGACTCATCACCTCACCTAACAGTTATTGGTGATGGGTTAGCCAATGAGTGAACAACTCTTGTTCAATGATTCTCTAATCATGGTGCACCCAAACTTGGTCTCTAATTCATGAATCTCACCGTATCCGAAATATTGATCCACTCCTTAGTTAAGTCAGACCCACCATTTGCATAGACTGGGTTCCTAATTGAGTCTCTCACCGTATCCAAAATATTGAGCCCAACTCATCCTCCAGCCCATAGCATCCAATGCCTAATAGACATGGTTGCATCTTCCCGGTGCAACTGAGCCACTGTATCCAGCCGAGAACAATCAACCCCGGGAAGGGCCCGCACATCTACAATGGTGGAAGACCTCAGACTTAATCTTTTCTTAGGGAGAATTGATTCAGGTCTCATTAAACTAGACTTGGCATTAGTCATAACAATTATGACTAACCTAGTGGCATGGGTTAGCTCGGATTATTGACCACCTCAGATCAGAACTGTGTCAACAGATATGGCCAGGTAAGTGAGACCGGTGGAAGGAATATGCCATTAACTCGTACAAGAACGCATTCAGGTCGAGTAGCTTCCAATTAAAAACCAGTCGGTCGTATGTGCCAAACTTACCTTAGACACCAAATTGTTGAGTCAGAACCAATTGGGTTAGCCTACAATCCAGACTCTAACCTCTGAGCCTAATTAGGTCTTGCTTGATCGTGACTCGATCTTGACCCAGACTTAATCCTATTAGGCTGGTCAATTTAAGCATTGTTGATCCCATCTAACCAACTCTTGATTCGGTTTGATCAACCGCTTAGACCTAATTGAGCTACCCAAGCCCGAACCCAGTATTATGAATATGTCTTAGATCTAAAATTCTCAATTTTAGACCTAATTAATATTCCATAATCTTAATTTTTTAATTAAGTAGGGTTCATAAACAAAATATGCACAATAAATCCTAGGGTTTCAGGATCTAGGGTTTTGCAGAAAGTAAGTTTTGGGTTTCTGATTAAGGACGAACACGCAGCACCCCTACACATCATAAGAACACCCCATCGAATGGGAAGAGAGGGCCTTTAAACCCTTCTTCATTCTTATGACCGGACGGCCAAGAGGAACGCCTTAATCAGGAACATGCAATACTACAAAATAGTTTTAGATCTATATCATATATCTCATATACAAATTAGATCTAATCATGGCATATTTTGCATACATCTCATGTATCGAATCATGCATATTTTCAGATCTAAATTATCTCATAATAATCTAAAAAATTAGATTTAAATTGATCTAATCAAAATAAATTCTAATCTAGACAATTATGTAGAACTATTCTACAACTAGTCTAGACATGCATCAATCATATCTCATATGATATTTAAAATTAAATAATTTTTATTTGCTATTTTTTAGATGTTATTATAACACTTATAATATCAAAAAAATAGTAAATAAATAGATCTAAAATATGATTTAATCAAATTAAATCAAAACATGCAAGACTATTCTATAGAACTATTCTATTCTAGAACTAGTCATGCATATCTTCTAATCTTAGATCCAAATCATTTAATTTTAATTTTTTCTGATTTCAGATCTGATCACATCTCATGTGACATCTAAAATCACTTTATTTTTAATTAAAATAAATTTAAAATTAGATCTAAATACTTTTAGAACCTTGGCTCTGATACCAGTTGAAGGAAAAATCCTGATTTCCCGGTCCAGGTTCGTTCAGATCTGATCAGATCAAGAGATATATTTCAAAAAAAATTTTTCTTTGATCTAAATCAGATCTTGATATATTTTAGATCTGATTCTTATTATTTTAATAAATAAAATAAAATTAAGATAAATTAAATCAAATTTAATTTACCTGATTTGGGTAATCCTATTACCCTGTGATGATCCTGTAAGCAGCGGAAGGTTCTGGATCTAGCCACGCAAGCGCCTGGCCTCTACCGGTATCCACTCGGCTTGGATCTGGAGATCCTCTTCTTCTCTATCACATCCTCCAAAAATTAGATCTGGATCTGATCTGGAGGATCTTCAAAACTCTTTTTGAAGATCAGCAGTCGTCCTTTGCAGCAGCGCAGCCTTCTTGCTTTTGATCGCCTTTCTTTGATCTGGAATCGCACCAACCAAGGTCCAAAAACTCTTTTGGACGTGGAGAGGAGAGGGAGAAGAGTGGTTTGGCATGGAGGAAGGAGGGGAGAGGCAGCCTTGGGGCATGGGGTTTCAATTTCTCAAACTTTCAATGACATTGAGTTGGGCGCAGGGTCTTATTTATAGACTAAGCTGTGATCCAACTCCTCTTCCTTCCCAACCAATCACAACCCTTTGTGAAATCAGATCTAAATCTGATTGGTGGAATAGAGAGTCCCCTGGATTCCTCCTTAGAGGGTGCCTAAGACCAGTCAAAGTTGGTTCTTAGGAGAACTCTAATTGGAATCCAAAAAGGAGATGGAGTCCCTTGTCCAACAAGGACTCCTAGGCGCCTCCAACTTGGGCACACGCCAAGGGTGGCGTGTGCCCTCTTCCTTGCCAGGTTCTGGCAGGGGGACAGGCCCCCACCAGCTCTCCAATAGGTGCATGACATGTGGTCAAAAGTCAAAGTGTCAATGGTCAACATTTGACCAGTCAAAGGTAGACTTTTGACCAAAGTCAAAGAACAAGAAATGGCAGGTGACCAAAAATGGCAGGTAATGTCTTACAAAATAAGACAACCTTTTTCTGACTTGGACAACCTCCAGTCAGACCATATGAAGGCCTCTGATTGAGCACAAACTCCTTTGGCTCAGTCAGGACAACTTATTTATGATAGTAAAAGAAGAACGTTAGGTTCAATCGAGTGCTAGCACGATTTCCTTGAACCTAATTGAATCTCATTCAGATCAATTGAACTAGATCAGTTCAATTGATGATCACCAGATTCAAACCCTTGTTTGTGTGACCCAGTTAGGTTCAGTTCTGTATGGTAATGGGATATGTCATGATCTCTATCATCGACATCATCGAAACTCCTTTCGATGGATCAGAACTCTTCTGATTCGAACAGCTAGAATGATCGATCATCTAAATCATTCTAATTGCTCCCAAAATCCACCAGTGACACCTAGCAGTATATGGTGGCAACCCATCAGAGCTGAATGCGAACCTCTTGGTGCAGCTACCTGTGTGATTAAGTTCTTCTATCTTGAGCCCCGATCAGATTAGGGTTAAGGTGAACTCGTCAAACCCTAGTCTCTGTCATATGATGTAATCATTCGATTCGAGTCCAATGTGAAAATCTAAATAGAAACTCTTTCTATTATTTCACTCTGCCATGGCCATGGGCTTCTGGACTTGATTCTCATGATCATCATAGGGCTGCTCCTCTACCACCGAGGTAGATAGATTCCATCTTGATGCAATCCAGTTCCTACAATGAACATGCTATAGCCAACATACACCTCAGGGTTCCATATGGCTAGGAGACCGAGTAATGGTGTAGTCAAACTATAACACCCTCAAGGTGAACTGCCGATGCATCTCAGGTCAAAGAACCAGACACACTACTGCAGCATCGAGTCAGTCATTGACGAGAAGGTAGACTCCCTAATGACTACTCGAGGTGGTCACGCTCAGTGCCCTCGTTCTCTAACGAGTACCTGTACTCTCGCTCCGGTGTCTCCACACCGTAGACTCAAGACTCATCTACTAAAGAGAAGCGATTGTACACCAACCTTCCGGATCAATCACCATCCTCGTGATGATCCTATGGTCGGGAGCATTTTATGAGTTAATAATGATTATTCATGTCTTAAATTTTCAACTCTTGAAAATATGAATTATCATTACCATTAACTCAAAGGATGTATCACAGACACTAAATACACATATGTGATAGAAAATAACCCATTTTATTGATATTAGTCAAAATTATAATTTTGCCCTTGGAAGTGTATTACAAGTATTAGCCAATTCTGGCTTCTAGGGCACATATATCTAACACATAATCTCTCTGAACTAGAAGCTACTCACATAAAAGCTCTCTCTGAATTCTATGAAGATCCTCAAAAACTACAAGATGCTTTACCCTCATAGCCTTCATGCTGGATGCTATGCACCTATTACTTCTCTCTCTCACGGGCTGCACGTACTCGACACTCAGCCAAGCTTCTTTCGATGCTTGATTGAGCCTCTCTATGTGCCTCTCACGCCACACATGCCACTTCTCTCAACTTCATTAGTACTATGTTCTTTAAATAGGATAAGAATCCTCTTTTCAATAGTTCACAGGAGCTCTAATAGGGCGCTCTAATCTTTATATAAGTCAAAACATGATCTTTGGATGGAGTCTTGGAAATATTTTCCAAATTTTTAGGATTCATGCATCATTTTAGTCTTTTCATTGGGGGGGCCGTTTGGGAATCCTCTCTTA
>QRFJ01004964.1:24965-73173 GCA_006176705.1 Cocos nucifera | reverse complement strand
TAACGCAGATGTGAAGGTAAAGACCTTAAAGCCCATTTGGCTATTACCTCAGAATTCGAACATATATTTTGAATGTATGCCTTTGTTATGAACAAAGATAAATCTTGCATTTATAATTGGATAAAATATTCTATAGTGTTATTCCTTGTGTTGTTTGAGGATGAAATTCTCTTAATCGGAAATGGTATTCCAGCATTGCAAAGAATGAAGATTTAACTATCATCTTATTTCTCCATGTATGAGACTAGACATGGTATACTCACTAAAGGTAGTGAGCAGATACCAGTCTGATCCAAGTGAGAGCCACTGAATGATTGTATAGACAATCCCTAAGTATTTGAAAAATACTAGGGTCCAGTGATTCAAATATGAAAGTACTGACTTAAAACATGTGGATGTTTAGATTTAAGTCAGAATAAGATGATAATAAGAAAATATTAGATCATACCCTAATTATAGGAGCAATCTATTGGAAAGATTCCAAGCAGGATACTATAGCCTATTCAGTTAGTGATGTAGAGTACATCATGGCATTTGTTGCTGCCATGTAAGCTGTATAGTTGCTGAGGTTCATTAGCAGGTTGGGAGTGGCACCCTCCACCGTTAGTCCAGTCCTATCATAGTATTGGAGCCATAACTCAGGCTAAAGAACCCAAAGATCAGCATATTCTGTATCGCTTTCACCTCAGATATTAGATCTGGGTGACGACGATCTTTAGAAGATCGATGTAAAAGGAGAACTTGACTAACTCATTTGCTAAGGCCTCGAAATTAAGGAGTTCTACGAACTCAAGTGGAAGATAGGATATTTGATATCATTCTGATTGGCTTTAGTCCAAGTGAAAGTTATTGAAAAATGTATCTTAAAGTCAATCATTTAAGTGATAGATGATTGGAATTAGTATATGAATTATCTAATAATAATAGTTATCTGGCTGATTCATTATAAAAGTTCTATCTTCCTTAATTAAACTCCTAAAATATGATGAAGTCCTTAAAATCACAAATAATCAATAAATAAGAATTTATCGAATGATTTTTAAATAGTTCATGATCAAATGATAAGTTATTAATAAGAACAATAACTTATCGAGTGTAGGACGCTGTATGCCATATGCGTTGGTTGTCCTCATAACCAAGTAGTGTAGAGATATTGGTATGGCATCCAGATGAGATGTAGGAGTACATCTACATTGAATGTGACCAATGTAGCACTCTACTGTCAAGAGTAGCTAGCTAAGGCCAATGGGTATAAGTGTCCTCCAATCTGAGATCATCAGATGACTTGCAAGCAACTCATTGTACTTTGGTGCTGGACTATCTGTATTTCTAATATAGGTTCGAAAAATTTTTAGGTACAGTCAAGTACTTGTAAAGTTAGTGTGTGAGTCAAGATAAGATTGACCACACTTGATTAACTTCAGGAAGAGAATGACTTACTGTGTTTTAATTTAGCAAAACCTAGGCATGGGTAATCCTCGTGAGGTTTCACAGAATTTGCAAAATTTTGAGATACAATAGAGATGACTTGTATGAGTGTTTGATAATATACTTGAAGTCATCTTGAGCATTATTGGTTATAGGGATGAATTATACATTAACCATATTGTAGAAATCAGATCTAGGATTTCAGGGCTAGATCTTGAAACTTTTTCTAGATCAGTAGTGAAAGACTCAAAATTAATCTAATTAATTTTAAATATCAGATAATCCCTAGATTTAAGATCATATTATATGATTATTGCATGGCATTTAAATCTAAAATTAAAAATAAACAAGAAGGAAAGGTTGACCACATCAACCTAGATCTACACTACATCTCATGCATGTATGAAAAAAAATAATAGATCACATCTATTACTTGAGCGAGTTTAGATGTTCTAACTCGCTGATCTAGACTTGATGATGAAGTTATAAGCTGTACACATGTCCAGCCTCTAGGAGTCATCCACACGAGCCTACGATCATGATCAAAAATCCAGATGCTGAAAATCAGCACAGTATGCTAGTACTACGTTGATCTTTTCTTGATGATTGATCAGATACCTCCTTTCTTCTAGATTGGACTCTTTCAAAGAAGAAAAGAAGGAGAAGAGGTTTTAGATATGAGACACTCTTAGAAAACCTAAGGAAGAAGGAAGGAAAGAGATGAACACAGCAGCCCTAGAAGAAGACCCTCTTCTTCTTCTCTTTGCTCTCACCTAGACACCTAGTTTTGTGTCTATTGAATCTCAACGCCCAGAGGTTATCTCTATCTGATTTTCATTACCTCAAAGTCCTCCCAATGGTCTATAACCCACAAAAATTTCAAGCCAAAATTCATTCAAAATATATAAGAAAAAAAGAGTCCTTGTCTAAGTCAAATACTAAACAAGGAAAAGGTGAAATAGGGCAAGTCAAGGGGCATTCAACTCTTGGACGCCCCCTCAATTTTTGGCATGTAGCAGCAAGGAAAGGTGCACACGAAAAGGAGTTTCTCATGTGGAATAAGAGAGAAATTAATTGGGAGAGGGGACAGCACCTTTTGGGAAGAGTTTGGATTTGTTAGGATTATATCTCATAGAACCCAATATCAAAATAAACTCCTTTGACTTGGTCTTCTACCCAATTACCATATGAGAAAGAGAGGAAGAGAGGGGGCGTACATGAAGATCAGAAAGAAAAGAATTTTTCATGAAAAATATCAAACAAAATATGCATGGGGGGTGTTGGGAATAAGGTGGCCCAAGGAGGAATCCTAGTCTTACTAGGATTCTATCCATGACTTGGTCAAAGTGGTTTCTTAAACCAAATTAAACCAAAATCAACTCAACCAAATTAAATTAGGTTCTAATCCAATTAGTGATTCAATTAAATTAGATTAAATTTAATTTAATTTTAATTTAATTTTTTAATCAAATTAGAAAATTTGGTTGACCTAAGTCCTAGTTAGACTAGGACTTATTTTTCCTTGCACTTGACTTATCCAATAAGTCAATTGGATATGTTCCAATCAAGCCCAAACTAAATATAATTAAATCATATTTAATTACACAATCTCAATCCTTTGGCTTAATCAAATTAAGCCAATTAGCAATTAAATTTTTAATCAATCCTCCTGCAATACTTGCACTAGGTTAAACATCAATCATATTGATTGTTTAACCCTAGAATGATTCTCAATCATTGATCAACCATCCGATCAGATCATGAGCTTTAATGTATGTGACCTCATAGATCCAAACCTATACTGGTATTATAGAAATAAATTTTTATATCAATCGAAGTGACTATCTAGCAATGATACCCGACGGTCGGATAGGTTGAATGTGTAGAACACCATCCTTAGAATCCATGCGGATATGGTTTCCATATAATTCATCTCCTTGACCAAAATACTCATAGAACACCTCAGTGTTCAACTGTCAACTCTGATCAGATTATCTACATTGTATTTCAAAATATCAAATCCATCTAATGGATTACCCTGGCTAAGGTTTTGCTATATTGAAATATAGTGATACATTCTTCTCCAACTCTTGGAGTGGTCAATCCCATCTTGATCACACACCAACTTTGCAAGTACCTGACTGTGCCCAGAAGTCTTCCATTATTGAATTAGAAATTTAGTTAGTCCGATACCAAAGCATAGTGAGTTGCTTGCAAGTCACTTAGGTGATCTCAGGTCTAAGGGATATTTATATCTATATCCCATCAGACACATCCTCGATAGCAGAATGCTCTAGAGTTGGTCACGTTCAATGATGATGTACCCATACATCTCACTTGTATGCCATATCAGTATCTTCATACTCCTTGGTTAAGAGGATAACTAACCTATATGGCATATAATGACCTATGCTCGACAGACACTATCGTCCTATTTAACAGCCTATCTTTTGGTCGTAAACTGATTTAAGGACTAATCAATAAATCCTCTCTTTATCAAAAATAAATAGTCCTAAGGACTTCATCACAAAAATGGAGTTTGTTAGAAGATGAAGACTTATGATGAAAATATGCCAAAGTATTTTATTTATCAATGATCAATTACAAATACAAAATAGCTCAACCATTAACAGGCTAATGATTCGCTTTTGGGAGACAATTTCCAACAACTCCCACTTATTCTAAAGCCACTTAGTATAGTATCTAATATCCATCTTTGACTTATGGTTGTCGAACTCTTTGATTCCAGGGCTTTAGTGATGGGGTCGGTTAGGTTCTCCTTTCCATTGATCTTCTGAAGATCGATGTCACCACGATCCTTGATCTCATAGACCAGATGGAAATGGTGTAGAATGTGTTTTATCCACTGGTGTGCCTTCAGTTCCTTTGCTTGAGCTATGATGCTAGTGCTGTTGTAGTGGAGCAGGATTGGACCATCAATGGAGGGAGCTACTCCAAGCTCGGTGATGAACTTTTTTAGCCATAAATTTTTTTGCTGCATCTGACGCTGCCATGTACTCTGCTTCACAAACAGAGTCTGTCACTGTATGCTGCTTAAATTTTTTTCAGTAGATAGCTCCACCATTTAGAGTAAAGATATATCCTGACACGCTTTTACTATCATGATGGTCAGATTGAAAGCTAGAGTCTGTAAACCCCACCAGTTTTAGATCTGACTCACCATAAACCAACCATTGGTCTTTAGTATTTTTTAAATACTTAAGGATGGTTTTAACCACCTTCTAGTGATTTTCTCTAGGGTCAGACTGATATCTACTCACTACTCCTAGTGAGTATGCCACGTCTGGTCTCGTACATGTCATTGCATACATGATAGACTCCACTGTCGAAGCATATGTGATTCTACTCATATGCTCTCTCTCTTTAGGAGTTGTCGGACAATCCTTCTTAGAGAGTGAAATTTTTTGATCTATCGAGAGATAGCCCTTTTTGAAATTCTCCATGCTAAACCTCTTCAGCATAGTTTCTATATACGTGGACTGGAATACACCAAGCATCCTTTTAGATCTATCCCTATAGATCTTCATCCCTAAGATGTAGGATGCTTCACCCAAGTCCTTCATAGAGAACTATGATGACAATCAAATTTTTATTTCCTGCAGTACGAGGATGTCATTCCTGATTCCACATACAAAATAAGGAATACCACTACTAGACCATTTGCCCATTTGTAAATGTAGGGTTCTTCTCCGTTCTTAACAAAGCCATACATTTTGATCACTTTATCAAAATGCATGTTCCAACTCCGAAATGCTTGCTTCAATTCATAAATAGATCTCTAAAGCCTGCACACCTTGGATTCATATATGGATGTGAAACCTCAGATTGTATCATATACACCTCTTCGGTCAGCTCTCCATTTAGGAAAGCTGTCTTCACATCCAACTATCGAATCTCATAGTCCAGGTGGACAACTATTGCAAGCATTATCTGAATGAATTTGAGCATTGCCACTAAGGAGAATGTCTCATCATAGTTAATATGATAATGTTGATGATACCCCTTAAAAATCAGATGGGCTTTATAGGTCTCCACCTTTCCATCTGTGCCTCTTTTCCTTTTGAATATCCATTTACACCCAATGGATTTAACTCCTTTAGGTGGGTCAACTAATGTCTATACATCATTGACCTTCATGGAATCCATTTTGGATCTTATGGCTTCTAGCCATTTCTCAGAGTCGGATCTCTGCATAGCATCCATGTAAGTGATCGGATCCTCATCATTCTCATCAAGTTTGATGGGATCACCATGGCATGGTACTCTAGCAGATTGCCTTAATGGTGTAGGTTTACTAGGCTTCGAATTTGATTTGATTAAATCCGACTTAGGTTCAGCATTCTGTGTCAGACTTTCTACCTGTTGAACTCATCAAGTTCAACCTTAGAGGCAACAATTTCTTCACTAAGGAACTTTTTTCTAAAAAGGTTGTCCTAAGGTTGATGAACACCTTTTGTTCATCAACAAGGTAGAAATAGTATCTTTTGGTCTCTTTTGAGTACCTTATAAATGCACATCGTCAGACCTAGGTCCAAGTTTATCTGTAATTAATCATTTGACACAAGCTGGGCACCCCCAAACTCTGAGGTGTGAAAGTGCTGGCTTACGTCCTGTCCATATCTTATATGGAGTTTTAACCACAGATTTACTTGAAACCCTATTTAAAAGATAGCAAGTCGATTCAAGTGCATATCCCTAGAGGGATATCGGCAAGCTGGCAAAACCCATCATGGATCGGACTATGTCTAACAGAGTCTAATTTCTCCTTTTAGATACACCATTATGCTGTGGTGTTTCTAGAGAAGTCCATTGGGAGAGAATCCTATTTTCTCCTAGATATGTGAGAAACTCATCAAAAATGTATTCCCCTCCTCAGTCAGATCGAAGAGTTTTAATACTCTTTCCAATTTATTTTGTACTTCACTTCAAAATTATTTGAACATTTGAAAAGAATTCAACTTATATTTCATTAGATAGACATATCCATATCTGGATGGATCATCTGTGAGAGTAATGAGTAGATATATCCACCTCTGACACTTGTGCTTATTGGTCCACATACATCAATATGTACTAGACCTAAGAGCTCAGTGGCTCTCTCACCTTTTTTAGTAAAAGGTGACTTGGTTATTTTACCAAGAAGATAGAATTCACAAGTTGAAAGTGATTCACAATCACTAAGTTCGAGGATACCCTCTTGAGCCAACCTACTTATCCTGTTCTTGTTTATATGACCTAGCCTATAGTGCCATAAGTAGATATCTGTCATATTATCTAGTCTAGGATGTTTGTCAATTGAATAAACTACATTAACAGATTGTGATAACATATATACACCATTATTTAATTATCCATAGAAAGCAGTAACACCATTCATAATGATATTATAAACTCGTTTCTTTATTAAAATTTCATAATTGTTCATGGCCAAAAGGCCTATAGAAATGATATTTAAAAAAAAAACTAGGATAAAAATGATAATCAATAAGAACAACAGTATGAAATTCTAATACAAGTTTGAAAATTTCTAAAGCTAGAATTAAAACTGATCTTCCATCTCCAATGTTCAGAAATCTTTCATCTTGTTTGAATCTTCTACTGATTTGCAATCCCTGCAATGAATTGCAAATATGATAAGGGCTTCTATTATCCAATATCCAGTCAGTAATATCATAAATAAAAAAATTATAAGGAGTTATCATATAAATACCTTATCCAGCAATCACTTACTTCTTCCTCTATCTGTTCGGATCCAAGGAGGTAATGTACCGAGGATAGTTTCTCTTTCAGTGCCCCTGCTTCTTGCAAAAAAAGGCATTCAGCTTAACTCTTATCAGGCTTGATTTTTTTGGTCTGGCCCTGCACAGATGTCCTAGCCTAAACTTGCACCCTTTTAGCTTTCTTCTTCTTGTTCTTCTTCCCTTCTCAAAGGGTCGAGAATGAGAAGATGAACCTCCCACTAAGTTCACTGACTTCTTATGGAGCTAGTGATCCTTCTCAAAGTTCTGAAGTAATCCCAGTAACTCATGGTAGTCAACTTCAGACTTTGACATTCTATAATATGTAAGGAATGGGAGATAAGACTTGGGCATCGAGTTCAGTATTGCATCTTTCCTAAGCTATTTATGCAAGAAAAAGCTGAGCTTGCTCAAGCACTCTATCAGCTCAATCATGTACAGTACATGATCAGTGACAGAGGCTCTATCCTACATTCTAGCATTGAAGATAGCATGACTAGTCTTGTGCCTCTCTACGTCATCGGGTGTGCCAAAGGAATCCTCCAACACTTGAAGCATGTCCTTTGGTTGAGCCATCTTAAATCTGTGATTGAACTTATCACTCATCGTTGCCAGCATAATGCAGCACACCATGGTTCAGTCACTAAGCCACTTCTGATAAGTATCTCTATTAGTTCCATGTGCATTTATGGCTGGCTCCTCGGGTGCATCATCCATTATCACATGTAGGATGCGTTCATGCTTTAGGATAATCTTTAACATTCAATACCAACTACCAAAGTTGGATCCCACCAACTTATCATTATCCAATAATGATTGGAGTAATAAGAAAGTGGCCATATCTACACAAAAAAAAATCATAACCTAATTAGTAATTGATTCATTAAACCTAAAGATTTGGATTTTTAATCAAAAGGTTCTCCCACTATTTTATTCGAATTGATAGCCTCTACCTCTAATTTGAGGAATTATTCTAATTTTTTAGTGGGTACTAGAATCCATATAGACTACACACTTGCCCAACTTTGGTTGGCCAACCCATGTGCAACTAAGGGTAGGTTCATAACCAATTATTTCTCCAAACAACTTCTAGTAATTAAATTTTGCCCCAGCCCCTAATCAGTTGGCTTTGGCCTTCTCAGAAAATGGTCCAGTTAGGTCCAATCATTAACATGACCATACTTGGCCCATCCAATCAATGAATGATCAGGCCCAACTTTGGTTGACCCACCTGACCACCATTTAGAAAGATGTATCCAAGAGATCATATAGTGAATGATAATTCCATCAACCGATAAGCACCAGACCTTTGGGCCTTCATTGATTATCCAACTAATGGATCCATTATCATCTACTTTAATGGGAGGCTATGATCCGATTATCATATAATTATTTTATTTTAGGGACCTAATAATTTTAGAGGATTTAATTTAAAGATGAGGGAAGGTCAGATGAAATAGCTTATCATGATCTTTCCACTAACTTCACCAAGTCAGCTTAAGGGAGATCATTAATAGGCTGGTCTAGGAGCACCTAAATCAATCAAACTAATTTACCTAGCTAACATGGGTCAGCTTGAATAGTCAAGTGATCCAATCAAAATATAATTTCACCAAGAGGTCAGGTAAGTTCGATCAGTGGGAGGGTCTACCAAAGCTTGCCTTGGACACCATCAGAAATTATCAGATAAGTGGGCTGCCAATTAAACACCATCGATTTGGTTTATCTTAGACACCAACTGATTTAATTAGTTTTAATTAGATAACCTAATAGTTTGTGGTTTACCGCATAGCCAAGAATCAAGTCCATCTTGGATCTTATTAAAGACATGGACTTGACCAACTACAACTATTATAATTGATCTAGAGAATCCTTGATCTAATCTAAGATAATAATTGATTAGATTTAGTCAATTCTCTAATTAAGTCCATTCTTTAATCTAACCCTAGGTCTAACCTAATTAATGGATCTAATTCCTACTAATCCATTTAACCCAGTGTGTTATAATTTGTGTCTTACGATCTTCAATTTACAATTCTAGATCCTAATTAAACAACTTCTTAATTCTTAATTAAGTTTTAGGCTGAGGGTTGGGATTTGACTTTTTAAAAATAATTTTTATATTTATAAAATATTTTTACAACATGATTCTACTAACTAAGTTGCATGTTTGATTCATAATCAATATGCAAGTAAGAAGAGTATGAAACTACTTTTGATCTAATCAAAACAAGTTCATATAATTGAAACAATTTCAACATCAATCAATCATAAGTCAACTTAGATAAAATCTAATATATTTATGATGATTAAAATTAGATTAAAATATTTTTAATTAGATCATAAAATCTTTTAGATTTAATCTAAAATTTTATGATCAAAATTTTAGATCAGTACGTACTAGGACAAGCTTTTCACCATAAGGGATAAACCTTACAGTAAGATAATCTTATAAGATCAGTCTATGCAATCTAAAATTTTATTTTTAGATTTAAAATATTTTTAAATAAATCATAAATAATATCAGATCATATCTAATAAATTTATGAATAATATTAGATCTATACGAACTAGGACAACCTTTGCACCGTAAGGGGTTAACCTTACAGCAAGACAACCTTAAAGCAGTTCATATAATCTGAGATTTTAATTTTAGATTTAAATATCAGATTATTAATTAGATCTAATCCAAACATAATCTAAGCATACATCAATAATCATATAATAATTAACCTAGCTTTGATACCAATTGAAGGAACCAGATTTAGGATTTTAGGGGTAGATCTTAAAACTTTTTCTAGATCAGCAGCGAAAGACTCAAAATTAATCTAATTAATTCTAAATATTAGATAATCTCTAGATCTAAGACCATATTATATGATTTTTGCATGGCATTTAAATCTAAAATAAAAAATAAATAAGAAGAAAAGATTGATCACATCAACCAAGGTCTACACCATATCTCATGCATGTATGACAAAAAAAAAGATCATATCTATTACCTGAGTGAGTTTAGATGTTCTAACTCACTGATCTAGGCTTGAGGATGAAGTTGTAAGCTATACATATGTTCGATCTCTAGAAGTCGTCCACACGAGCCTACGATTACGATAAAAAATCCAGATGCTGGAAATCAGTATAGTATGCTAGTACTGATTGATCAGATGCCTCCTTTCTTCTAGATTAGACTCTTCTAAAGAGAAAAAGGAGGAGAAGAGGTTTTAGATGTGAGACACTCTTAGAAAACTCAAGGAAGAAGGAAGGAAAGAGATGAACACAGCAACCCTAGAAGAAGACCCTTTTCTTCTTCTATTTGCTCTCATCTAGATACCTAATTTTGTGTCTATTGAATCTCAATGCCTGGAGGTTCTCTCTCCCTAATTTTCACACACCTCAAAGCCCTCTTAAAGATCTATAACTCACAAAGATTTTAAGCCAAAATTCATTCAAAATATAAGAAAAAAAGAGTTCTTGTCTAAGTCAAATACTAGACTAGGAAAAGGTCAAACAGGGCAAGCCAAGGGGCGCCCAACTCTTGGGCGCCCCCTCCATAATTTTTGGCATGCAAGGAAAGGCACACAAGAAAAGGGGTTTCTCATGTGGAATAAGAGATAAATTAAATGGGAGCGGGGGTGGCACCATTTGGGAAGAGTTTGAATTTGTTAGGATTCTATCTCATAGAATCCAATATCAAAACAAACTCCTTCTTTGACTTGGTCTTCTACCTAATTACCATATGAGAAAGAGAGGGTGAGAGGGGACATACATGAAGATCAGGAAGAAGAGGATTTTTCATGAAAAATATAAAAAGAAATAGGCATGGGGGGCATTGGGACTAAGGTGGCACAAGGAGGAATCCTAGTCTTACTAGGATTCTATCTATGACTTGGTCAAAGTGGTTTCTTAAACCAAATTAAACCAAAACCAACTCAATCAAATTAAATTAGGTTCTAACCTAATTAATGATTTAATTAAATTAGATTTAATTTTGATTTAATTTTTTAATCAGATTAGAAAATTTGGTTAACCTAAGTCCTAGTTAGACTAGGACTAGTTTTTCCTTGCACTTGACTTATCCAATAAGTCAATTGGACTTGATCCAATCAAGTCCAAACCAAATCTAATTAAATTATATTTAATTAGACTTAATCTCAACCCTTTGGCTTAATCAAATTAAGTCAATTAGCAATTGAATTGCTGATCAATCCTCCTACAACACTTGCACTAGGTTAAACATCAATCGTATTGATCGTTTAACCCTAGAACGATTCTCAATCATTGATCAACCATCCGATCAGATCATGAGATTTAGTGTATGTGACCTCATAGATCCAAACCTATGCTGGTAGTATAGAAATAAATTTTTGTATCAATTAAAGTGACCATCTAGCAATGATACCTGACGGTCGGATAGGTCGAATGTGTAGAACACAATCCTTAGAACCCATACGGATATAGTTTTCATATAATTCATCTCCATGACCGAAATGCTCATAGAACACCTCAGAGTTCAATTATCAACTCTGATAAGATTATCCATATTGTATTTCAAAATATCAAATCCATCTAATGGATTATCCTGACCAAGGTTTTGCTATATTGAAATACAGTGATACATTCTTCACCAACTCTTAGAGTGGTCAATTCCATCTTGATCACACACCGACTTTGCAAGTACTTGACAGTGTCTAGAAGTCTTCCATTACTAAATTAAAAATTCAGTTAGTCCGATACCAAAGCACAGTGAGTTGCTTGCAAGTCATTGAGGTGATCTTAGATCTAAGGGATATTTATACCTATATTCCATCAGAGACATCCTTGACAGTAGAATGCTCTAGAGTTGGTCACATTCAATGATGATGTACCCATACATCTCATTTGTATGTCATACCAGTGTCTCCACATTCCTTGGTAAAGTGGACAACTAACCTATATGGCATACAACGACCTATGCTTGATAGACGCTGTCATCCTTTTTAACAGCCTATCATTTGGTCGTGAACTGATTTAAGGACTAATCGATAAATCCTCTCTTTATCGAAACTAAATAGTCCTAAGGACTTCATCACAAAAATAGAGTTCGTTAGAAGATGAAGACTTGTGATGAAAAATATGCTAAAGTATTTTATTTATCAATGATCAATTACATATACAAAATAGCTCAACCATTAATAGGCTAACGGTTGGCTTTTGGAACATAATTCCCAACATATGTGCCACAGGTTCATCAATATTGAGTTATAATTTTTTGACCTATCCAGATGTGGGGTGTCATTGCTAGATGGTCACATTGATTGGTATAGAAAATTAATTTCTGTGCTATCAGCTTAAGATTCGAACCTATAGGATCACACACAATAGGAGTTCCTACTTGATCTGATGGCTGATATTGAGTCTTGATGATCTATGGCTATATGGTCAAGAGTTCGACTGGACTGAAACTCTATGATCAAGAGTCTCACTGGACTGGGACTCTTAGTCCTACTTGTTCGAAACTTTGATCGAGAGTCCTGATGACTTGAGACTCTGTGGTCAAGAGTCCTATTGAATTGGAATTCTATGACCAAGAGTCCTAATGGACTGAGACTCTGAGTCTTACTCATTTGAGACTCTTTGATTAAGAGTCTCACTAGTCTGAAACTTTATGATCATAAGTTTCATTCGTTTGGAACACTGGATTCAAGAATCCCACTGATTTGGGACTCTTCAGGAGTTTCATGTTGATGGGATTCTATTGCCCAGACACCCATCCAATTGGATCTCTATATTTATTGGAGGATTAATTAGCATTTTGATTGCTAATTAGCTCAATTTGTTGGAGCGATGAGGATTAGATCAAGTTTGATGGAATTGGATTCGATTGGTTTTGACCCAATTAGGTCATGAGTTGACCTAATCGCTTTGGGAGATTTTACCCTGATTTGATCGGGGATTGGATCTAATTAATTTCTAATTTGATTAGAATTTTATTATGTTAGATTAAGCCTAATTTTGTTAGATTTAACGTGATCCAATTGGGTCTAGATTAATTAGTTTGGTTGAAACCAATTAGGACCAAGTGAAATGAGATTTGGACTCAAACTCTCCCATGTGCCCACCACCTTTGACTTTTCCATCCTATGGCCCATGCTCCTATGATTTTTACGTGAGTTTTTCTCATGTAGATGTGTAGGTGTGTCCCCTTTTTCTTGCTTTTAACCTGGTCCAAGCATTGGATCAGATTGAATTTAAGTTGAATTTTGAATTCAACTTGACGAGGTTGGTTAGGTTGAAACCTCCCAATTCCCTCTCAACCTTATCTACTTCCCATGCCTCCTTATGGCTTCTGATGCTGATATTTTTGTGCATTCTTAGAGTTGGCATATAGAAGGAGAGTCCTTTTGCGCATCAAACACCTTGGAGTAGGTGCTGGAAGTGGATAAGGCTTCCACTTGAATTTTGAATTCTAGTGGAAACCTCTTAACCTCCTTATCCTATCCACACGCCATTCCCACTATTTTGTCGCCCATAAGAGATCAAATTTTTTGGGGTGACCATGGAAATAAGTGAGATATCTAAGAAGGGGCACAAGAGGTTTCTTAGAGAGAGAAAAATTCCATGAAGGGGAAAAGTTGTGTGCATAGAAAAGTCCAGAGTGAGAGAAAAGTATTCCTACGCTAGTTATTCTTCTTACGTCTCTTCCTTTAGGTTTTCTTTTCCTTTCTGGTCACCCACTTTAGATGGGATCTTAGTGAGGTATGCATAGATAGGAGAGTACTCTTCTCATGAAAAATTATTTCATGGGCAAATACCAAAGGGAGTGGGTGTGGGACTATTTTTGGGCATTAGGGTTTTCTGGATGAGTGAAACCTTAGAGCGGGTGGAGAGATCAAGTGCTGCGAGCATTGGATCACCACCAAATTTGAAACACTACTTCATCATCCTCAGAAGCACATGTTCTAATTTTTTGGAGTATTTGAGAGATCAAAAATAAGGTGATCAATTGGATCGATCAAGATTAGCTATCGAAGGTCTCAGCGAGGAGCTAGCACTCCGATGGAGCTAACCAGGATCAGGAGCTCTGTGTGGATCAATCATAGAGGCTGGATAAGTGTGCAGCTATAACGTGATGCCAGAGCATATTCTGATGGATTTATATCATGGAGATCGACTATCCGCACACAGGTTTCGAGTTCTAAACTCGAATCGATCAGCAAATATGATTTGCTGATCAATTGCATTGAAATTTTAAATTACATATTAGCATATCTAGATCCTATGTTGGATAATTGATTAGATCAATGCATACTATAAAATTAATATTAGATTAATTTTAGCTTTTGCTATAATTAATTTGAAAAAAAATTGAAAAGTATGCCCTAAATCCTGCTCGATTTTCTACACTTCCCACATCACAAAATGGCCAAGTTTAGGAATATGATTAATTAATTTTATCAGTTAGAGAGAGAATTTTTTTGATAATGCTTAGACCATTTTAAGAGCCTCTTGAGTCAGTGCCCACACTATGGGATAGAGAATTGGAGGTTGTGCCAAATCATTTATGAAGGTCTAAACCCAAGTTCTAGAACTATGCTAGAGTCAATGTGCCATGGCCAGTTCATGCACAAGGAACCTAATGAGACCTGGTAACTTTTAGAGAATCTAGTAGAAAAGAGTCTATAGTAGAGGCTCTAGAACTTTAAGGACACCCCCAAGCAAACCAAATATCCATACCTATGTGCAATGGATGCAGTGCATCTGATCATGTCTTGGAGGAGTGCTTTCCATTGAGGAGCCCAATTGAAAATGAGTTTGCACTGAAAGAAAGACCCCACACTCGATCGATCAGAACAAGGATGCAGTAGATTTCAAAATTTTTTGATCGAAAGTGTGATCCGATTGATATCTAATCTCGATCATGGCTAGATTGATTAAGCATTTAGATTAAAAGAAAAATAGGTTTAAATAATTTAAATCAGACCATAGGTTGTGATTATATCACCTTGCATGGGTAGAAGAACTTTGTAGTCTGATGATCCATGGATTGATGAGGTTCGCTGTTGAGCCACGCACGTGCTTGGCCTCTACAGGTATTCACTCGAGGTTAGACTAGGATGCTTTCTCCTTCTTCAATTCATCTACTCCTAGATGGATCAGCAAGCTTTTAGATCAGCTTCAAATTTGATCTCTGGCAGGGCTTCGATGGACACTAGATTACACAACCTTCTTGCTTCTTTGCATAGTACTAAACAACTTTCAACTCTTCGAACCCACCAGATTTGATGTCCAACACCTTTGGATGTGGAAGAAGATGAGAGATCAGAGAGAGGAGAGGGAGATGGCATGGAGAAGATGAGAAGAGGCATGGACAATTTTTATCACATAAAAATTCTGCTATGCTGATCAACAAAGGACCCCTTTAAATAGGTATCTGATTAGATCAGTTGCCTTTAAGCAAAAGGACTGCTTGTTATCACCCCCTCTGAATTTTCTCCTTCTTTTGTCACACAAAATCATCAAGAAAACTCAGATGGTGTGGGGATAAGATCAGGTTGTTGTCGCCCATAACAATCTCCATAAATTCGAATTCGAATAACTCAAATTCTAACTTGAATTCAAATCTAAATTTGAATTCAAATAAGACCAAATCTTTTATCCTTATCCTCTCTCTCTCCCTTATCTGAATTAGGTGCCACACATGGACCAAATCCATGTGGGTGCAAGCCCCATTCAATGGCAAGAACAATTGGGTGGTTCCAACATTTGGCACCCCCTCAAACCTAATCTAATTAGGTTAACTAGGAACTTGGGTGTGCCAACATTTGGAACCCAATTTGAGCTTGCTTTAATTCAGTTAAACCCTATCTAATAGAGAACCAAATTAGGTTGGAGAAAATGGGTTTAACCATATGCTAGTATGGCTTCCCTAAACCTAAAGTTAGGGTTCAATTAATCCTAACCCAATTAGACTACAATTAGCCCGATTGTGTAATCCTATACTAAAATCCTTGATTGTGTGACCCCATAGGTTCAGTTTTGTCTGGTAGTGAGATATATTATGATCTCTATCAATAATATTAAAACTCTTTTTGATGGATTGAAACTCTTTTTAATTCAGCAGCCAATTAGAATTATTGATCATCAACATAATTCTAATTGGTCCCACAATTAAGGGTTAACATCTAGCAGTATGTGGTGGCAATTCAGTAGAACTAAATGATAAAAATTTAGGTGCAGTTATCGTGTGATCGATTCTTCTATCATGATTCTCGACAGGATCGAGGTTAAGGTTAACTCATCAAACCTTATCTCCATCATATGATAGAATCAATTAATTCGAGTATGATGTGAAACCTTATGAAAACACCTTTTCATTATTCACATTACCATGGCCATGGGCTTTAGAAATCAATCTCATGATCTACATAGTGTTAGATATATGTGCCCTAGAAGCTAGAATTGACTGACACTTATAATACACTTCTAGGGGCAAAATTATAATTTTAACTATAATCAATAAAAAGGGTTATTTTCTATCACATATGTGTATTTAGTGTCTGTGACACATCCTTTGAGTTAATGGTAATGATAATTCATATTTTCAAGAGTTGAAAATTTAAGATATGAATAATCATTATTAACTCATAAAATGCTCCCGACCATAGGATCATCACGAGGATGGTGATTGATCCAGAAGGTTGGTGTACAATCGCTTCTCTTTAGTAGATGAGTCTTGAGTCTACGGTGTGGAGACACTAGAGCGAGAGTACAGATACTCGTTAGAGAATGAGGGCACTGAGCGTGACCACCTTTGAGTAGTCATTAGGAAGTCTACCTTCTCGTCAATGACTAACTCGATGCTGCAGTGGTGTGTCTGGTTCTTTGACCTGAGATGCATCGGCAGTTCACCTTGAGGGTGTTATAGTTTGACTACACCATAACTCGATCTCCTAGCCATATGGAATCCTGAGGTGTATGTTGGCTATAGCATGTTCATTGTAGGAACTGGATTGCATCAAGATGGAATCTATCTACCTCGGTGGTAGAGGAGCAGCCCTATGATGATCATGAGAATCAAGTCCAAAAGTCCATGGCCATGGCTGAGTGAAATAATAGAAAGAGTTTCTATTTAGGTTTTTACATCGGACTTGAATCGAATGATTACATCATATGATAGAAACTAGGGTTTGATGAGTTCACCTTAATCCCTAATCTGATCGAGGATCAAGATAGAAGAACTTAATCACACAGGTAGCTGCACCAAGAGGTTTGCATTCAGCTCTGATGGGTTGCCACCATATACTGCTAGGTGTCACTGGTGGATTTTGGGAGCAATTAGAATGATTTAGATGATCGATCATTCTAGCTGTTTGAATCAGAAGAGTTCTGATCCATCGAAAGAAGTTTCGATGATGTCGATGATAGAGATCATGACATATCCCATTACCATATAGAACTGAACCTAACTGGGTCACACAAATAAGGGTTTGAATCTGGTGATCATCAATTGAACTGATCTAGTTCAATTGATCTGAATGAGATTCAATTAGGTTCAAGAAAATCATGCTAGCACTCGATTGAACCTAACGTTCTTCTTTTACTATCATAAATAGTTGTCCTGACTAAGCCAAAAGAGTTTGTGCTCAATCAGAGGCCTTCACTTGGTCTGACTGGAGCCTATTCAGATTAAAAAAAGGATTGTCTTATTTTGTAAGACAATACCTGCCATTTTTGGTCACCTACCATTTCTCATCCTTTGACTTTGGTCAAAAGTTGACCTTTGACTGGTCAAATGTTGACCATTGACACTTTGACTTCTATCCATATGTCACGCACCTATTGGAGAGCTGGTGGGGGCTTGTCCCCCTGCTAGAACCTGGTAAGGAAGATGGCGTGCGGTGCACACCACCCTTGGCGTGTGCCTAAGTTTGAGGCGCCCAGGAGTCCCTGTTGGATAGGAAATCCATCTCCTTTTTGGATTTTGATTAGACTTCTCCTAAGAACCAAGTTTGACTAGGTCTTAGGCACCATCTAAGGAGGAATCCAAGAAACTCTATTCCCACCAATCAGATTTAGATCTGATTTCACAAAAGGTTGTGATTGGTTGGGAAGAAGAGGAGTTGGATCATGCTTAGTCTATAAATAAGACCCTGCGCCCAACCTAAAGATATATATAATTCTCCATGCCCCATGGCTATCTCTCCTCTCCTCCTCCATGCCAAGTCCATCTTCTCCCTCTCCTCTCCGTGTCCAAAGGAGTTTGGGATCTTAGTTGGTGCAATCCAGATGAGAGAAAAGCGACAGAAAGCTAGAAGGCTGCGCTGCTGCAAAGGACAACTACTGATCTTTGAAAGATATTTTAAAGATCCTCCAGATCAAATTCAGATCTAATTTTTAGAAACATGATAGAGAAGAAGAGGATCTCTAGATCTTGTCCGATCTTTGATCCGAATTAGATCTGAAATGAACTTGATCCAAAAAATCAAGATTTTTCTTCAACTAGTATCAGAACCAAGGTTCTAAAGTATTTAGATCTGATTTTAAATTTGTTCTTAGTTAGAAAATAAGTGATTTTGATTGTCACATGAGATGTGATCAGATCTAAAATTAGACAAAAATTAAAATTAAATGATTTGGATCTAAGATTAGAAAATATGCATGACTAGTTCTAAAATAGAATAGTTCTATAGAATAGTCTTGCATGTTTACGATTTAATCTGATTAAATCATATTTTAGATCTATTTATTTACTATTTTTTGATATTATAATTATTATAATAATATCTAAAAAATAAGAAATAAAAATTATTTAATTTTAAATATCATATGAGATATGATTGATGCATGTCTAGACTAGTTGTAGAATAGTTCTACATAGTTATCTAGATTAGAGTTTATTTTGATAAGAATAAATTTAAATCTAATTTTTTAGATTATTATGAGATAATTTAGATCTGAAAACATGCATGATTCGATACATGAGATGTATGCAAAATATGCCATGATTAGATCTAATTTGTATATGAGATATATGATATAGATCTAAAACTATTTTGTAGTATTACATGTTCCTGATTAAGGCGTTCCTCTTGGCCGTCCGGTCATAAGAATGAAGAAGGATTTAAAGGCCCTCTCCTTCCCATCCGATGGGGTGTTCTTATGATGTGTAGGGGTGCTGCGCATTCGTCCTTAATCAGAAACTCAAAACTTACTTTCTGCAAAACCCTAGATCCTGAAACCCTAGGATTTATTGTGCATATTTTGTTTATGAACCCTACTTAATTAAGAATTAAGATTATGAAATATTAATTAGGTCTAAAATTGAGAATTTTAGATCTAAGACATATTCATAATACTGGGTTCAGGGCTTGGGTAGCTCAATTAGGTCTAAGCGGTTGATCAAACCGAATCAAGAGTTGGTTAGATGGGATCAACAATGCTTAAATTGACCAGCCTAATAGGATTAAGTCTGGGTCAAGATCGAGTCACGATCAAGCAAGACCTAATTAGGCTCAGAGGTTAGAGTCTGGATTGTAGGCTAACCCAATTGGTTCTGGCTCAATAATTTGGTGTCTAAGGTAAGTTTGGCACATACGACCGACTGGTTTTTAATTGGAAGCTACTCGACCTGAATGCATTCTTGTACGAGTTAATGGCATATTCCTTCCACCGGTCTCACTTACCTGGCCATATCTGTTGAACACAGTTCTGAATTTGAGGTGGTCAATAATCCGAGCTAACCCATGCCACTAGGTTAGTCATAATTGTTATGACTATGACAAGTCTAGTTTAATGAGACCTGAATCAATTCTCCCTAAGAAAAGATTAAGTCTGAGGTCTTCCACCATTGTAGATGTGTGGGCCCTTCCCGAGGGTTGATTGTTCTCGGCTGGATACAGTGGCTCAGTTGCACCGGAAAGATGCAACCATGTCTATTAGGCATTGGATGCTATGGGCTGGAGGATGAGTTGGGCTCAATATTCTAGGATACGGTGAGAGACTCAATTAGGAATCCAGTCTGTGCAAATGGTGGGTCTGACTTAACTAAGGAAGTGGATCAATATTTTAGATACGGTGAGATTCATGAATTAGAGACCAAGTTTGGGTGCACCATGATTAGAGAATCATTGAACAAGAGTTGTTCACTCATTGGCTAACCCATCACCAATAACTGTTAGGTGAGGTGATGAGTCAGTTGGTGAGACCGCACCACCCACTAGAAATCATTAATCATGAAGATTTTTGCATCTCTACAGAGGGAGTGTAGGGATCCGAGAAAATAGTGGGAGCTAATTTATTTAAAAATAAAATTTCTAAATAAATTGGTCAAGTCATAATTACAATATCTAACTAGAATCTTTGACTCTCTAGCAGGAAAATGTCTGCATCCAACCCATTAGCACGTATCCTGGACACACATAGACTGACCGGACCCAATTATAAAGATTGGCTAAGAAACTACAAAATTATTTTGGATTTCGAGAAGTTAACCCATGTATTGGATCCAGGACCCTCCCACCTTACCAGCCCGTCCATCCACTAGAACAGAGAGCATCTCTAGAAAAATGGATAGACGAAGATAATAAGGCCAGATATTACATGTTGGGCTCGATGTCTGATGAGCTCCAGCGCCAACATGAAGATATCAGGATTGCTCACCAAATGTTGGCTCACCTGCAAGAGATGTTTGGTGAACAGAGTCGTGCAGCCAAGTATCAAGTTACAAAATGACTTTTTAAGGCTAAGATGTGTGATGGACAGTCAGTCCAAGATCACTGTCTAATGATGATCAAGGATATAGAAGAGCTTGAGAAACTCGATGTGAAGTTAGACTTAGATCTACAGAACGATATTATTTTGCAATCCTTGACTGATGCATATGGATAATTCATCATGAATTACCACATGCATAAACTTCAAAATTTCTTAGCTGAATTAATGAACATGCTGGTCACCTCTAAGCTTTCTGTGAAAGGTTCTAAAGGCACAGTTCTTACTATGGAACGGACTTCTTCTAAAAAAAAGTCTTATGAAAAGAAAAAGAAGTTTGCAGAAAAGTAGAAGGTGGAAGGAGGAAAGAAGAAGAAGGCAGAGCCGAAGATGAAAGCCGCTGTCAAAGAAAAGTATTTCCATTGCAACAGCGATGGCCATTGGAAGCGAAACTGCCCTACTTACCTGGCCACCCTGAAGAACAAGAAGGAAGGTCCTTCTGGAGGTATGCTCGTTATTGAGTCTAACCTTACGGTTTCTTCTGCATCCAGTTGGATGCTTGACTCTGGTTCTAGTGCTCATCTGTGCACTTCCATGCAGGGTCTTGAGGATAGCAGGAGGCTGAGGGATGGAGACATGATCCTATATGTCGGTAATGGAGCAAGAGTTGCTGCATAGTAGCCATGGGAATATACCCTCTTCGATTACCATCTGGTTTAGACTTAGTTTTGAAAGACTGTTATTATGTGCCTGCAGCTAGCAGAAATTTGATTTCTGTTTCATGCTTAGCACTAGAAGGCTATGTGATTACCTTCTTTAAGGACCATTGTAACATTCTTTATGAAAGAAATAAAATTGCAAATGGTTTCCTTATTAACGGTCTTTATCAGCTACATATTGATGTACCTATTCTAACTATCGAGCAAAACGTGAATGCCAAATGACCTAGGGATAGTCCAAATGATAGATATCTATGGCACCTGAGATTAGGTCATATAGCAGAAGATAGGATCAACAAATTGGAGAAAAATGGGCTATTGAGTCCGTTGACTTCCGAGTCATATCCAACTTATGAATCTTGTCTTCAAGGCAAAATGACTAAACTTCCTTTTATAGGACATGGAGGAAAGGGCCACAGATCTCCTTGCCCTAGTACATACTAATGTGTGCGGCCCATTTGATGTGCCGACTAGAGGCAATTTTGTCTACTTCATTACCTTTACCGATGATCTGTCTAGGTATGGGTATGTGTATCTTATGAGACACAAGTCTGAAGCTTTTGAAAAGTTCAAAGAATTCAGACATGAAGTAGAAAAACAAACTAAAAAACCCATTAAGGTTCTTCGATCAGATCGAGGAGGTGAATACCTTAGCCAGAAATTTCTAGACTATCTTAAGGAAAATGGCATAGTCTCTCAATGGACTCCACCAGGAATACCTCAACTCAACGGGTTTCAGAATGGAGAAATCGGACTCTATTAGGATATGGTCCGATCCATGATGAGCTTCATAGACCTCCCTGATTTTCTTTGGGGACATTCATTGTTAACTTCAATTTATCTACTGAATAGGGTTCCCTCTAAGACCGTTCCTACCACACCGTATGAGATATGGCATGGTAAGAAACCAAGTCTGAGTCATCTCAGAATTTGGGGTTGTCCGGCTCATGTCAAAAGACAACAAGCGGACAAGTTAGAGTTTAGGTCCTTTAGAGCTCGATTCATAGGATATCCTAAAGAGTCATTAGGATACTATTTCTACATTCCAGAAGACCACAATGTGATTGTGAGTCGACATGCCATCTTTCTTGAAAAATAGTTTATTCAAGATAGCGGCATTGGAAAGTAGATTGAAGCTTGATGAGAAAGTCTCACAAGAACAACGAGCTAAGGACCAATTGGAACCAAATCAGATTGAGCCAATAAGAACATTACCACCTCCACCTCATGATCGGAAAGAGTTTTCTGTCCTCCTGAAAGATACTTAAGTATTATTTCAGAGGACGTAGAGGAAATGTTCCTCGTAGGTAATGGTGCTCATGGTGATGATCCCAAAACCTACAACGAGGCGATATCAGATATCGACTCCAAGAAATGGTTAGAGGCAATGCAGTCAGAAATTGACTCGATGCACTCAAACCAAGTCTGGACCTTGGTAGATCCACCAGAAGGTATAGTACCTATTGGGTGTAAATGGATCTTCAAGAGAAAGATTGGTGCAGATGGAAATGTGGAGACATTCAAGGCTAGACTAGTGGCAAAAGGTTATAGTCAACTCGAAGGCATTGACTATCAGGATACCTTTTCCCCAGTGGCTATGCTAAAATCCATCCACACATTGCTTGCCATTGTAGCCTATTTTGATTATGAAATATGGCAAATGGACGTGAAAACGACGTTCTTAAATGGATATCTTGAGGAAGATATCTATATGGAATAGCCGCTAGGTTTCACATCCAGTGATACTGATCACAAGGTTTGCAAGCTGCAAAGGTCCATATATGGACTTAAGCAAGCATCTCGGAGCTGGAACACTCGTTTCAATGATGTGATCAAAATATTTGGTTTCATCAAAAATGAAGAGGAACCTGTGTGTCTTCAAAAAGATCAGTGGGAGTGCTGTTGTCTTCCTCGTATTATACGTGGATGACATCCTCCTTATTAGGAATAATATTTCCATGATGACGATAGTCAAAATATGGTTGTCCAAGAAATTCTCCATGAAAGACCTAGGTGAAGCATCCTTTATTCTAGGAATTAAGATCTATAGAGATAGACCAAATAGGATGCTAGGACTTTCACAGAAGATGTACATAGAGGAAGTACTAAAGAGATTTAGTATGGAAAACTCTAAGAGGGGATTAATACCCTTCAAACATGGTATTCATCTTTTCAAGAAGATGTGCCCTAGCACACCTGAGGAAATAGAATGCATGAGCAAGATCCCTTATGCTTTTGCAATAGGGAGCCTCATGTATGCCATGCTATGTACACGACCTGATATAGCCCATGCTGTGAGTGTCACAAGCAGATATCAGTTAAATCTAGATGAAGAACATTAGACTTCTATGAAATGTATCCTTAAGTACTTGAGAAGAACTAAGGATATGATGTTGGTCTTTGGTAATGGAGAACTCCATGTCTAGGGATACACAGACTCAGATTTCATGTCTGATGTAGATGATCAAAAGTCGACATCTGAGAGTTTGTTTCTGTGCAATGGTGGTGCTGTCAGCTGGAAGAGTTCCAAGCAAACCATGACAGCAGATTCCACCATAAAAGTAGAATATATCACTGCATCAGAGGCTGCGAAGGAAGCATTCTGGAACAAGAAGTTTGCTACAGAAACAATGGCTCCATAGCCCTTGCTAAGGAGCCGAGGTCTCACCAGAAGTCCAAGTACATTGAGCGGCGATACCACCTCATCCGCGATTACCTCAAGAAGGATTACGTAGAGGTCAAGAGAGTCAACTCCGCAGACAATGCGGCAGACCTACTTACAAAGCCGTTGGGACAACAAAAATTCGAAGCCCACCTTGAGAAGATGGGACTTAGACTTGTAGCCAATTGGCTTTAGGATAAGTGGGAGATTGTTAGATATATATGCCCTAGAAGTCAGAATTGGCTGACACTTGTAATACACTTCTAAGGATAAAATTATAATTTTAACTATAATCAATAAAAAGGGTTATTTTCTATCACATATGTGTATTTAGTATCTGTGATACATCCTTTGAGTTAATGGTAATGATAATTCATATTTTCAAGAGTTGAAAATTTAAGACATGAATAATCATTATTAACTCATAAAATGCTCCCGACCATAGGATCATCACGAGGATGGTGATTGATCCAAAAGGTTGGTGTACAATCACTTCTCTTTAGTAGATGAGTCTTGAGTCTACGGTGTGGAGACACCAGAGCGAGAGTATAGGTACTCATTAGAGAACGAGGGCACTGAGCATGACCACCTCGAGTAGTCATTAGAAAGTCTACCTTCTCGTCATTGACTGACTCGATGCTGTAGTGGTGTGTCTGGTTCTTTGACCTGAGATGCATCGGTAGTTCACCTTGAAGGGTGTTATAGTTTGACTACACCATAACTCGGTCTCCTAGCCACATGGAATCCTGAGGTGTATGTTGGCTATAGCATGTTCATTGTAGGAACTGGATTGCATCAAGATGGAATCTATCTACCTCGGTGGTAGAGGAGCAGCCCTATGATGATCATGAGAATCAAGTCCAAAAGCCCATGGCCATGGTAGAGTGAAATAATAGAAAGAGTTTCTATTTAGATTTTCACATCGGACTTGAATCGAATGATTACATCATATGAAAGAAACTAGGGTTTGACGAGTTTACCTTAACCCTAATCTAATCGGAGCTCAAGATAGAAGAACTTAATCACACAGGTAGCTACACCAAGAGGTTTGCATTCAGCTCTGATGGGTTGCCACCATATACTGCTAGGTGTCACTGGTGGATTTTGGGAGCAATTAGAATGATTTAGATGATCGATCATTCTAGCTGTTCGAATCAGAAGAGTTCTGATCCATCGAAAGGAGTTTCGATGATGTCAATGATAGAGATCATGACATATCCATTATCATACAGAACTGAATCTAATTGGGTCACACAAACAAGGGTTTGAATCTGGTGATCATCAATTGAACTGATCCAGTTCAATTGATCTGAATGAGATTCAATTAGGTTCAAGGAAATCGTGCTAGCACTCGATTGAACCTAACGTTCTTCTTTTACTATCATAAATAGTTGTCCTGACTGAGCCAAAGGAGTTTGTGCTCAATCAGAGGCCTTCACTTGGTCTGACTGGAGCCTGTCCAAGTCAGAAAAGGGTTGTCTTATTTTGTAAGACAATACCTGCCATTTTTGATCATCTGCCATTTCTTGTCCTTTGACTTTGGTCAAAAGTTGACCTTTGACTGGTCAAATATTGACCATTGATATTTTGACTTTTGTCCACATATCATGCACCTATTTAAGAGCTGGTGGGGGCTTGTCCACCTACCAGAACCTGACAAGAAGGAGGGCGCACGCCACCCTTGGCATGTGCCCAAGTTTGAGGTGCACAGGAGTCCCTGTTGGACAAGGACTCCATCTTCCTTTTGGATTTCAATTAGACTTCTCCTAAGAACCAAGTTTGACTGGTCTTAGGCGCCATCTAAGGAGAAATCCAAGGAATTCTATTCCCACCAATCAGATTTAGATCTGATTTCACAAAGGGTTGTGATTGGTTGGGAAGAAGAGGAGTTGGATCATGCTTAGTCTATAAATAAGATCCTGCGCCCAACCCAAAGATATATACAATTCTCCACACCCCAAGGCTGCCTCTCCTCTCCTCCTCCATGCCAAGTCCATCTTCTCCCTCTCCTCTCCATGCCCAAAGGAGTTTGGAATCTTAGTTGGTGCAATCCAGATGAGAGAAAGGCGATAGAAAGCTAGAAGGCTGCGCTGCTGCAAAGGACAACTGCTGATCTTCGAAAGGTATTTTGAAGATCCTCTAGATCAGATTTAGATCTAATTTTTGGAGATGTGATAGAGAAGAAGATGATCTCCAGATCTAGCCCGAGTGGATACTGGTAGAGGCCAGGCACTTGCATGGCTAGATCCAGAACCTTTCGCTGCTTATAGGATCATCAACGGATAATAGGATTACCCTACATCTAGGTAAATTAAATTTAATTTAATTTATTTAGATTTTATTTTATTATTAGAATAATAAGAATCAAATTTGAAACATCTCAGATCTGATTAGGATCAAAAAAAAAATTTTTTTGAAATATATCTCTTGATCCGATTAGATCTGAACAAACTTGGTCCGAAAAATCAGGATTTTTCTTCACATAGGACTACTCCTCTACCAAGGTGATAGATCTTATCTAATCTCAATAGATCTACATAGACTACATCATTCCTATAATGAATATGCTACAACCAATGTACCCCTTAAGATTCCATATAGTTAGAAGATTGAGCTATGGTGTAGTCAAACTACAATACCCTCAAGGTGAATGGCCGATACACCTTAGATCAGAGAACTAAAAATACAATCGTAGCATCGAGTATGTCACTGATGAGAAGGTAGACATCCTTATGACTGCTCATGATTGGTTATGCTCAGTACCCTTGTTCTTAATAAGCACTTGCACTTTCACTTGGATGTCTCTATATCATAGATTCAAGGCTCAACTATCCGAAGAAAGTGATTGTGCACTAATCTTCTAGATCAATCATCATCCCCATAATGATCCTATGATCTAGAGCAATTTATAAGTTAACTATAACAACACATATCTCTAATACTCAACTCTTGAGAATATATATCATTATACCCATTAACCTAATGGATGATTCACAGACATAATTAAACATAGATATGAATGAAAAATAACCCAACGTTATTAATATAAAAATCAATTATATAAATTATGCTTAAGAAAGTTTTATATGTGTCGGCCAATCTGGCTTCTTGGATATACATCCAACAAACTCTCACTTGCACTAAAGCCAATTAACTACAAATCTAAGTCTCATTTTCTTAAGATGGGCCTCAATTTTTTGATGGCTTAATTGCTTCGTTAGTAGGTTAGCCATGTTGTTCGTGGAGTCGACTCTCTTCACCTTGACATATCCTTTCTCAAGATAATTATGGATGAGGTGGAACCACGACTCGATGTGCTTAGATTTTTGGTGAGACCTTAGCTTCTTAGCCAGGGCTATAGCACCATTGTTATCATAGTAGAGTGGGATGACATCTGATGGCATCACACCTAACTCTACAATAAACTTCTTGAACCAGAATGTCTTCTTTGTAGCTTTCGACATAGCTATGTATTCTACTTCAATAGTGAAATCTGCAATCATAGTCTGCTTGAAACTCTTTCAGCTTGCAGCACCATCATTGCACAAAAAATTATTTTCTGATGTCAACTTTCGATCATCAGTATCAGACATGAAGTTTGAATTAGTATACTCCTGCACTTTAAGTTATCCATTTCCAAAGACCAAAAATATATCCTTAGTCCTCAAGTACTTAAGGATATATTTCATAAAAGTTTAGTGCTCTTCTCCTGAATTTGACTAATATCTGCTTGTGACACTCACAGCATGAGCGATATCAAGTCGTATACAAAGCATGGTATACATGAGGCTCCCTATGGCTAAAGCATAAGGGATCTTACTCATGCCTTCTATCTCTTTCAGTGTGTTGGAGCACATTTTCTTGAAGAGATGAATACCATGTCTGAAGGATACAAGACTACTCTTAGAGTTCTCCATGCTAAATCTTTTCAACACTTTAATATATATTTTTTGTCACAATCTTAGCATCCTCCTAGATCTATCTCTATAGATCTTGATCTCCAAAATAAAGAACCTAGGTCTTTCATGAAAAATTTCTTAGACAACCATAATTTGATCGAGGTTAACATGGAAATATCATTTCCAATAAGAAGAATATCATCCATGTACAATACGAAAAAAATGACAGCGCTCCCACCGACCTTTTTAAAGATAAACTGTTTCTTTTTATTTTTGATAAAACTAAATAATTTGATTGCATCATTGAAACGTGCATTCTAACACTGAAATGCTTGGTTGAGTTCATAAATAGACCTTTGTAGTTTGCAAACCTTGCGATCACTATTACTGGAAGTAAAACCAAGCGGCTATTCCATATAAATATTTTTCTCAAGATATCCATTTAGGAATTTCATTTTCACATCAATTTATCATATTTCGTAGTTGAAATATGCTACAATAGCAAGCAATGTGCAGATTGATTTAAGCATGACAACAAGTGAGAAGGTATCTTGATAGTCAATGCCTTCATGTTGACTATATCCTTTCACCTCGAGTCTTGCTTTAAAGTTGAAGAAAAAACCCTATTTTTCGAATCAGGTTCGTTAAGATCTGATTGGATCAAGAGAAATATTTCAAAAATTTTTTCTTTTAGATCCAACTAGATCTGAGATTCTTTAGATTTGATCTTATCGATCTGATAAAATAATATAAAATTAAATAAATTAAATCTAATTTAATTATATATTTGTTATGGATAATTTTATTACCCTATGATGATTCCGATTTTGCCTGAGATTCTGGATGTAGCCACGCAAGTGCCTGGCCTTTATCGGTATCCACTCGGGCAAGATCTAGAGATATTCTTCTTCTCAATCTATCCTTCAAAAATTAGATCTGGATCTGATCTTGAAGGTCTTAAAAATGGCTTTTGAAGATCAGCCATTGCCTCTTATAGCAGTGCTGCCTTCTTCCTTTCTTGTCGCCTTTCTCCTGCTTGGATCACACCAAACTCAAGCTCAAGAACTATTGGACGTGGATAGGAGACAGAGGACCTGAAGGTGGCATGGAAAGGGAGGGAGAAAATCTTTGTAGCATGGGCAAAGGGTAGAAGCTCTCAATTCTAGGCACAGACAGGGTTTATATAGACCCTGCTACGCCATGCAATGCCACATCATCCCAGTCAATCATGGCTCTTTGTGCAATCAGATCTAAATCTGATTGGTGGGATGATATCATCCAATCTAATTAGATTAGAGTCCCTCATAAACCTCCTTAGGTGATGCCAAGACTAGTCAAACAGGACTCCTTGGTGCCACCTAATTTGAAATCATGAAGCAATCTGGAGTCCCATCTGTGTGGGACTCCAGGCATGATCCTCATGGGGATCACGCCTCCCTAGGCATGTGCCCCTCCTTTTTTGCTTTTTAGTAGGATGAAAAAGCTCCATGTTCTCTTCTATGGGTGCATGACACATGGGCAGATGTTTAAGTGTCAAAGGTCAATATTTAATCAAAGTCCAAGGATAAGATTTAGCAGGTGATGGAAAATGATAGGTGTTGTCTTAAATTTATCTCATAAATTAAGACAACTCTTTTCTAACTTGAACAAGCTTTAGTCAGACCAAGTAAAGGTTCCTTAGTGAGGCCAAACACATTTGGCTCAGTCGAGACAAGCTTTAATGATTGTTGAAGGAGAACATTAGGCTCAATCGTGTGCTAGCACGATTTTCTTGAACCTAATTGAATCTTATTCAAATCAATTGAACTGGGTTAGTCCAATTGATCATATCTAAATCCAAATTCTTATTTGTATGATTCAGTTAGGTTCAGTTCCATATAGTAATGGAATACGTCATGATCTCTATCATCGACATCATCGAAACATCTTTCGATGGATTAGAACTTTTCTGATTCAGACAACTAGGATGATCGATCATCCAAATCATTTTAATTTCTCCCAAAATCCACTACTGACACCTAGCAGCATATGGTGACAACCCATCAGAACTAAAAATGAACCTCTTGGTGTAGTTACCAGTGTGATTAAATTCCTCTATCTTGAGCCCAGACTGGATCAGGATTAAGGTGATCTCGTCAAATCCTAATTTTTGTTATATGAATTAATCATTTGATTCAAGTCCAATGTGAAAACCCTAACAAAAACTCTTTTTATTATTTCACTTTGCCATGGCCATGGGCTTATAGACTTGATTCTCATGATCATGATAGGGTTGCTTCTCATCTACCGAGGTAGATAGATCTTCAATCGATGCAATCCAATTCCTACAATGAACATGCTATAGCCAACATATACCTCAGGATTCTAAATGGCTAGGAGACCGAGTTATGGTGTAGTCAAACTATAACATCCTTAAGGTGAACTATCGATGCACATTAGGTCAAAGAAGCAAACACACCACTGCAGCTTCTAGCCAATCATCGACGAGAAGGTAGACTTCCTCATAACTGCTCGAGGTGGTCATGCTCAGTAACCTCATTCTCTAATGAGTACCTATACTCTCGCTCTGGTGTCTCTACACCGTAGACTCAAGACTCATCTATCCTAAAGAAGCAATCATACATCAATTTTTTTGATCAATCACCATCCTCATGATGATCCTATGGTTGAGAGCATTTTATGAGTTAATAATGAAAATTCATGTCTTAAATTTTTAACTTTTGAAAATATGAACCATCATTACCATTAACTCAAGGGATGTATCACAGATACTTTCAAATACACATTGCGATAGAAAAAAACTCATTTTATTATTTATAGTCAAAATTATAATTTTGCCCTTAGATGTGTATTACAAGTGTCAGCCAATTCTGGCTTCTAGGGCATACAAATTTAACAAACTCCCACTTGATCTAAAGCTAATTGGCTATAAATCTAAGTCCCATCTTCTCAAGGTGGGTTTCGATCTTCTGCTGGCCTAATGGGTTTGTGAGTGGGTCTGCCATATTATATGCAGAGTCGGCTCTCTTGACCTCGACATAACCTTTCTCGAGATAATCGTGGATGAGGTGGTATTGCTGCTCGATGTGCTTAGATTTATGATGAGACCTCGGCTCCTTAGCAAGGGCTATGGTGCCATTATTACCGCAGTACAGAGGAATGACATCCGATGGCATCACTCCAATCTCTGTGGTGAATTTCTTATACTAGAATGCCTCCTTTGAAGCTTCTGATGCAGCGATGTATTCTACTTCCATGGTAGAATCTACTATCACTGTCTGCTTGAAACTCTTCCAACTGACAGCACCACCATTACACACAAACAGACTCCCAGATGTCGACTTTCGATCATCTATATCAGGCGTAAAATCTGAGTCTGTATACCCTTGGACTTGGAGTTGTCCATTACCAAAAATCAATAACATATCCTTAGTTCTTCTCAAGTCATTAAGGATACATTTCATAGAAGTTTAGTGTTCTTCATCAAGATTCAACTGATATCTACTCGTGATACTCATAGCATGGGCTATATTAGATTGTGTACATAACATGGCATACATGAGGCTCCCTATTGCTGAAGCATAAGGGATCTTGCTCATACGTTCAATCTCCTCAGGTGTGTTGGGACACATTTTCTTGGAGAGATGAATGCCATGTCAGAAGAATACCAAACCCCTCTTGGAGTTTTCCATGCTTAATCTCTTTAGCACTTTCTCTATGTACATCTTCTGTGAAAGACCTAGCATCCTATTCAGTCTATCTGTATAGACTTTGATTCCTAGAATGAAGGATGCTTCTCCTAGGTCTTTCATGAAGAATTCTTTAGATAATCGCATTTTAACTATGGTCAACATGGGAATATCATTCCCAATAAGGAGGATATCATCTACGTACAGTACGAGGAAGACAATAGCGCTTCCACTGATCCTTTTAAAAACACATGGTTTCTCCTCATTTTTGATAAAATCAAATAATTTGATCACATCATTAAAATGAGTATTCCAGCTCCGAGATGCTTGCTTGAGTCCATATATGGACCTTTGCAGTTTGCATACTTTGTGATTAGTATCGCTGGATACAAAACCTAGCGATTGTTCTATATAGATATCTTTCTCGAGGTATCCATTTAAGAACACTATTTTAACGTCCATTTGCCATATTTCATAATCGAAATAAGCTGCAATAGCAAGTAATGTGTGGGTGAATTTTATCATAGCTACTGGTGAAAAGGTATCCTGATAGTCAATGCCTTCGTGCTGACTATAATCTTTTGCCTCTAATCTAACTTTGAATGTCTCCATATTTCCATCTGCATCAATCTTTCTCTTGTAGATCCATTTACACCCAATAGGTACTATACCTTCTAGTGGATCTACCAAGGTCTAGACTTGGTTTGAGTGCATCAAGTCAATTTCTAACTTCATTGCCTCTAACCATTTTTTGGAGTTGATATCTGATATTGCCTCGTCATAGATTTTGGGATTACCATGAACCCCATTACCTATGGAGAACATTTTCTCTACTTTCTCTAAAATAGTACCTAAGTACCTCTCAAGGGGATGAAAAATACTTTTTGATCTATGAGGTGGAGGTAGTAATTGTATTGGCTCAACCTAATTTGGTTCCATAGGGGCCTTAGCTCGTTGCTCTTGTGAGACTTTCTCCTTGAGCTTGATCTGCTTTCTAATGCCGCTATCTTGAATAAACTATTTTTCAAGAAAAATGGCATGTTGACTCATAATCACATTGTGGTCTTTTGAAATGTAGAAATAATATCCTATTGATTCTTTAGGATATCTTGTAAATCAAGCTCTAAAGGACCTATAGTCTAACTTGTCTGCTTGTTGTCTTTTGACATGAGCCAGACAATCCCAAATTCTAAGATGACTCAGACTTAATTTCTTACCATGCCATATCTCATACGGTTTGGTAGGAATGATTTTAAAAGAAATCCTATTTAGTAAATATATAGTATTTAATAAACTATGTCCCCAAAGAAAATCAGGAAGGTCTGTGAAGCTCATCGTGAATCGGACCATATCTAATAGGGTCTGATTTCTCCATTCTGAAACCCCATTGAGTTAATATGTTCCAGGTGGAGTCTATTAAGAGACTATGCCATTATGCTTGAGATAGTCCAGAAATTTTTGACTAAGGTATTCATCTCCTCGATCTGATCGAAGAATCTTAATGGGTTTTCTAATTTGCTTTTCGACTTCATGTATGATTTTTTTGAACTTTTCAAAGACTTTAAACTTATATCTCATAAGATACACATACCCATATCGAGATAAATCATCGGTAAAGATTATAAAGTAATCAAAGTTACCTCTGGCCAACACATCAAATGGGCTACACACATCAGTATGTACTAGGGCAAGTAGATCCATGGCCCTTTCCCCATGTTCTACAAAAGGGAGCTTATATGAAGACATGATTCACAAATTGGATATGACTCAGAAGTCAATAGACTCAATATCCCAATTTTCTCCAATTTATTAACCCTATCTTCTGCTATTTGACCTAGCCTTAGGTGCCATAGATACCTATCATTTGGACTATCTCTGGATCATTTTACGGTATTCACATTTTGCTCGATATTAAAGATAGATGCATCAATATGTAACTGATAGAGACTGTTAATGAGAAAACCACTTGCAATTTTATTTTTTTCATAAAGAATATTACAATGGTCCTTAAGAAAATTAATTATATAGCTTTCTTATGCTAAACATGAAATAGAAATCAAATTTCTGCTTGTGGTAGGCACATAATAACAATCCCTAAGTACTAAATCTAAGCCAGATGGTAGTCGAAGAGGATAGGTTCTCATGGCCAAAGCAGCAATCCTTGCTCCATTTTTGATGCATAGGATCATCTCACCATCCCTCAACCTCCTGCTATTCTCAAGACCCAGCATGAAGGTGCATAAATGAGCACTAGAACCAGAGTCAAGCACCCAACTAGATGCAGAAGAAACCGTAAGGTTAGATACAATAACGAGCAAACCTCCAGAAGGATCTATCTCCTTCTTATTCTTTAGGATGGCCAAGTATATAGGACAGTTCCGCTTCTAGGTGCCATCAGCATTATAATGGAAATACTTTTTTTGTCAGTGGTCTTCTTCTTCAGCTCTGCTTTCTTTTTCTTTTCACCTTCCATCTTCTGCCTTTTCATAGACTTCTTTTTCTTTTCAAAAGACTTTCTCTTGGAAGAAGTCCATTCCATAGTAAGTACTGAGTCTTTAGAACTTTTCATAGAAAGCTCAGCAGTAACCAGCATATTCATAAGTTCGGCCAGAGTATTTTGAAGTTTATGCATATGATAGTGCATGATAAACTGCCCATATGCATCAGTCAAGGATTGTAGAATTATATCATTCTATAGATCCTGATCTAACTTCACTCCGAGCTTCTCAAGCTCTTTCAAGTTTTTGATCATCATCAAATAATGATTTTGGACTGACTATCCATCATGCATTTTAGTCTTAAATAGTCGTTTAGTGATCTGATATTTGATTGCATGACTCTATTCACCAAACAACTCTTGTAGGTGAGCCAACATTTGGTGGACAGTCTTGATATCTTCATGTTGGTGCTGAAGCTCATCAGATATTGAGCCCAACATGTAGTATCTGACCTTGTTATCTTCATCCATCTATTTGTCAAGAGATGCTCTCTGTTCAGTGGACGGATGGGCTGGTAAGGTGGGAGGATCTTGGTCTAATACATGAGTTAACTTTTCAAAATCCAAAATAATTTTAAAGTTTTAGAGCCAATCCTTGTAATTGAGTCTGGTCAGTCTATGGATGTCAAGGATATGAGCTAGTGGGTTGGATGCAGATATTTTTCTTTTTTTTGTAGAGAGTCAAAGTTTCTAGTTAGATTTTGTAATTAAGACTTGACCAATTTGTTTAGGGGTTTGATTTTTAAACAAATTAGCTCCCACTATTTTCTTCAGATTCCTACACTCCCTCTGTAGAGATGCAAAAATCTTCATGATTAATGATTTCTATTGGATGGTGCAGTCCCACCAACTGACTCATCACCTCATCTAACAGTTATTGGTGCTGGGTTAGCCAATGAGTGAACAACTCTTGTCTAATGATTTTCTAATTATGATGCACCTAGTCTTGGTCTCTAATTCATGAATCTTACCGTGCCTAAAATATTGATCCACTCCTTAGTTAAGTTAGACCCACCATTTGCATAGATTGAATTTCTAATTGGATCTCTCAACGTATCTGAAATATTGAGCCCAATCAATCCTCTAGTCTGTAGCATCCAATGCCTAATAGACATGGTTGCTTCTTTTCGGTACAACTGAACCACTGTGACCAGCCGAGAACAATCAACCTCGGAATGGACCCGCATATCTACAATGGTGGAAGACCTTAGACTTAATCTTCTCTTAGGAAGATTTGATTTAGGTCTCTTTAAACTTGATTTGACATAGCTATAACCATTATGACTAACCTAGTGGCATGGGTTAGCTCGGATTATTAGTCACCTTAGATCAGGACTGAGCTGATAAATATGGCTAGGTAAGTGAGATCAGTGGAAGAGATATGCCATTAACTCGATAAGAACGCATTTGAGTCAAATAGCTTTCAATTAAAAACTAGTCGATTGTATCTGCCAAACTTACCTTAGACACCAAATTGTTGAGCTAGAATCAATTGGGTTAGCCTATAATCCAGACTCTAACCACTGAGCCTAATTAGGTGTTAACTTGATCGATCACTCATGTGACTCAACCTTGACCCAGACTTAATCCTATTAGGCTGGTCAATTTAAGCACTCTTGATCCCATCTAACCAACTCTTGATTCGATTTGATCAATCGTAAGACCTAATTAAGCTACCCAAGCTCGAACCCAATTTTATGAATATGTCTTAGATTTGAAAATTCTTAATTTTAGATCTAATATATTTCATAATCTTAATTCTTAATTAAGTTTAGGATTCATGAACAAAATATGTAAATAAAATACTAGGATTTCAGGATCTAGGATTTTGCAGAAAATAAGTTTTTGATTTTTGATTAAGAACGAACGCGCAGCATCCCTACACATCATAAGAACACCCCATCGAATAGGAGGAGAGGGCCTTTAAACCCTTCTTTATTTTTATGACCAGACGGCTAAGGGAAATGCCTTAATCAAAAACATGATGAATCTACAAAACTAGTTAGATATACATCATATACATATGTAAAAATTGATCTAACTTAAAAATATGTTTTGCATACATCTTATGTATCACATCATGCATATTTTTAGATCTAAATTATCTTATAAATATCTAAAAAATAAAATTTAAATTTGATCATATTAAATTAAATTTATTCAAGATAACTTTATAGATCTATTCTACAACTAGTCTAAACATGCATCAATCATATCTCATATGAATAAATTAAATAAATTTATTTTCTATTTTCTAAATCTAATTATAATATTTATAATATCAAAAAATAGTAAATAAATCGATCTAAAAATTATAATTAATTAAATTAAAATTATGGTGATGTTAGACTATACATAGAATAATTCTATTCCTAGTCTAGTCATGCATCTCGTACATCTTAGATCTAAATTATTTAATTTTTAATTTTTTAATTTTAGATCTAATCACATCTTATGTGACATCTAAAATCATCTAATTATTAAATTAAAATTAAAATAAAATTAGATCTAATAAATTTTGGAACCTGGCTCTGATACCAGTTGAAGAAAAAATTCTATTTTTCGGATAGGTTCGTTCAGATCTGATTGGATCAAAAGAGATATTTCAAAAAAATTTTATCTTAGATCTAAATTAGATTTGAGACTCTTTAGATTTGATCTTATCAATCTAATAAATTAAATTAAATTAAATTAAATTAAATCTAATTTAATTATACCTTTGTTATAGATAATCTTATTATCCTATGATGATTCCGATGTTTGCCGAAGGTTCTGGATGTAGCCACACAAGTGTCTGGCCTCTACCGGTATCCACTTGAGTAGAATCTAGAGATCTTCTTCTTCTCAATCTATCCTCCAAAAATCAGATCTGGATCTAATCTTGAAGGTCTTCAAAATAGCTTTTGAAGATCAACCATTGTCTCTTGCAGTAGTGCTGCCTTCTTCCTTTTTTGTCGCCTTTCTCTTGGTTGGATCGCACCAAACTTGAGCCCAAGAACTCTTGGATGTAGATAGGAGAGAGAGAAACTAAAGGTGGCATGGAGAGGGAGGGAGAGAAGCTTTGCAGCATGGGCAATGGGTAGAAGCTCTCAATTCTAGGTGCAGACAGGGTTTATATAGATCGCGCCATGCAGTGCCACATTATCCCAATCAATCATGGCTCTTTATGCAATTAGATCTAAATCTAATTGGTGGGATGACATCATCTGACTCAATCAGATTAGAGTCCCTCATAAACCTCCTTAGGTGGCACAAGATTGGTCAAACAAGATGCCTTGGTGCCACCTAATTTGAAATCATGAAGCAACCTGGAGTCCCATTTGTATGGGACTCCAGGCGTGATCCTCATGGGGTGCATGCCTCCCTAGGCATGCACCCCTCCCTTTCTACTTTTTAGTAGGAGGACAAAGCCCCATGTTCTCTTCTATGGTTGCATGACACATGGGCAGATGTCTAAGTGTCAAAGGTCAACATTTGACCAAAGTCCAAGGACAAGATTTAGCTGGTGATGAAAAATGGTAGGTGTTGTCTTAAATTTATCTTATAAATTAAGACAACTCTTTTCTGACTTGAACAAGCTCCAGTTAGATCAAGTAAAGGTTCCTTAGTGAGCCTAAACACATTTGGCTCAGTCGAGATAAGCTTTAATGATTGTTGAAGGAGAACATTAGGCTTAATCGTGTGCTAGCATGATTTTCTTGAACCTAATTGAATCTTATTCAAATCAATTGAACTGGGTTAGTCTAATTGATAATATTCAGATCCAAATCTTTATTTGTGTGATCCAGTTAGGTTTAGTTTTGTATGGTAATAGGATACATCATGATCTTTATCATCGACATCATCGAAATACTTTCCGATGGATCAAAATTTTTTTGATTCAGAACTAATATGATCGATCATCCAAATCATTCTAGTTGCTCCCAAAATCCATTAGTGACACCTAGCAGCATATGGTGGCAGTCCATCAGAACTAAAAATGAACCTCTTGGTGTAGTTACCTATGTGATTAAGTTCCTTTATATTGAGCCCTGATTGGATTAGCGTTAAGGTGATCTCGTCAAACCCTAATTTTCATCATATGATTTAATCATTCGATTCAAGTCCAATGTGAAAATCCTAATAAAAACTCTTTCTATTATTTCACTCTACCATGGCCATGGGCTTATGGACTTGATTCTCATGATCATCATAGGGCTGCTCCTCATTTACCAAGGTAGATAGATCTCCTATCGGTGCAATCCAATTCCTCAGGATTCCGAATGGCTAGGAGATCGAGTTATGGTATAGTCAAACTATAACACTCTCAAGATGAACTATCGATGCACCTTAGGTTAAAGAACTGGACACACCACTATAGCTTTGAGCCAATCATCGATGAGAAGGTAGACTTCCTCATGACTGCTCGAGGTGGTCACACTCAGTGTCCTCATTCTCTAATGAGTACCTATACTCTCACTCCGGTGTCTCTACACCATAGACTTAAGACTCATCTATCCTAAAGAAGTGATCGTATACCAATCTTCTGATTCAATCACCATCCTCTTGATGATTCTACGATCGAGAGCATTTTATGAGTTAATAATGAAAATTTATGTCTTAAATTTTCAACTCTTGAAAATATGAACCATCATTACCATTAACTCAAGAGATGTATCACAGACACTTTCAAATATACATTGTGATAGAAAATAATTTATTTTATTATTTATAGTCAAAATTATAATTTTGCCCTTAGATGTGTATTATAAGTGTCAGCCAATTTAGCTTCTAGGGTGCAAATATCTAACATAAAGATCTTTATCTTTCTATTTTTACCAATCTTTTTCTTATAGATCCATTTACATCCAATAGGTATAATACTTTCAGATGGATCCACTAAGGTCTACATCTGATATCGTCTTGCTATAGATTTTGGAATCATCTCCATGTACCCTATTTTTTGTGAAGAATATTTTCTCTACATCTTCTAAGATAATACCTAAGTATCTCTCAAGAGGATGAAAAATCCTACTCGACTTATGAGATGGAGGAGGAGGAGGTGCATGGATTGGGTTAGACTGAATTGGTTTCATAGGTTCTGAGGCTTATTGCTCTTCCAAAACTTTCTCTCAAGCCTAATCTATCTTTCTATGCCTCCATCTTAAATAAACTATTTTTCAAGAAAGACTATATGTCGACTCATAATTATATTATGATCTTTCAGAAGATAAAAATAATATCCTAAAGATTCTTTAGGATATCTAATAAAACAAGCTCTAAGTGACCTAGTTTCTAACTTGTCCGTCTGTTGTCATTTGATATGGGCCAAACAATCTCAAATCTTTAGATGACTCAGATCTAGTTTCTTACCATGCCATATCTCATATGGTGTGATAGGAACAATTTTAGAAGAAACCCTATTCAGTATATAAATTACAGTCAATAGATTATATTCCAAAAGAAAAATAGAAAGGTCTATGAAGCTCATCATGGATCGAACCATATCTAATAGGATCTAATTTTTCCATTCCAAAATTTTATTGAGTTGAAACATTTCAAGTGGAGTCCACTATGAAAGTATGCCATGTTCTTTGAGATAATCTAAAAAATTTTCACTAAGATATTCACCTCCTCGATCTAATCAAAGAATCTTAAGAAACTTTTCAGCTTGCTTCTCTATTTTATTTTTGAATTCTTTGAACCTTTTAAAGGTCTTAGACTCGTGACACATAAGGTACACATCCAATACCGAGAAAAGTCATAGGTAAAGGTTATGAAGTAAGAATAACCTCCTCTGGCTAGTATACCGAATGGGCCGTACACATCTGAATGTACTAAAGTAAGCATCTCTGTAGTCCTTTCCTCGTGTCCAATGAGGGCAGCTTGGTCATTTTTTCTTAAAGACATGATTCACATATCGAATATAATTCAAAAGTCAATGAACCCAAAAGTTTGATTTTATCCAGCCCGTTAATCATGTCTTCTCCTATATGACCTGATCTTAGGTGCCATAAGTAATTTTTGTTTACGTTATCTTTAGGTCATTTAGATCCTAAGGCATTCATATTTTACTTGACATAATTTATAGAAACATTAACATGTAACTGAAAGAGACCATTAATAAAAAAACCACTTCCAATTTTATTATTTTCAAAATAAATATTATAGTGATCCTTAAAGAAACTAATTACATAGTCTTCATGCATTAAGCAAGAGATAGAAATTAGATCACAACAGGTACAAAATAATAGTCTCTTAACAATAAAATATTTTTTGATGGTAATCAAAGAGGGTATGTTTTTGTGGCCATAGCAACAATCTTTGCTCTATTTTTGATATGTATGATCATTTCTCCATCTCTCAGTCTCCTACTATCCTTAGGATCCTATAAAGAAGTGCATAGATGAGCACTAGATCTAGAGTCAATCACCCAATTGGATGCAAAAGAAACTATTAGATTTATTTCTATGATGAGCATACCCTCAGAAGGTGTACCTTCCTTCTTATTCTTCAGACTCATCAGTTAGGCCGGACAGTTCCACTTCTAGTGTCCGTCAATATTGCAATGAAAATATTTTCCTTTCTCCATGGTCTTCTTCTTTAGAGACACCTTCTTTTCCTTCTTCTTGCACTCCACCTTCTATTTCTTTGCGGACATTTTCTTCTTCCCAGTATACTTTTTGTTGGAAGAAGTTTTCTCCATAGTAAGTATAGAGCCCCTTGAACTTTTCAAGGTTCCCTCAGTAGTGACCAACATATTCATTAGCTCAGCCATGGTGCATTGGATCTTATTTATATGAAAGTTTACTATAAACTAGTCATATGAATCTATCAAGGGCTGCAGAATGAGGTCAATCAGTAGGTCCTTGTCTATAGACATTTCAAGCTTCTCAAGCTCCTTAAGGTCCTAGATCATCATTAGATAGTGATCATGGACCGACTACCCATCACACATCTTCACTTTGAAGAGTTGCTTGAATAATTTATAGTGAGTTGCATGGCTCTGCTCACCATACAACTCTTGCAGGTGAGCCAGAATCTACCTGGTAGTCTTCATGTCCTCATGTTGGCGCTACAATTCATTAGACATCGAGGCTAATATATAGCACCTGATTTTGTTGTCATCATTCGACCACTTTAGTAGTTAGGTGAGTTGGAAGAGAGGAAAGGTCTTGGTTAAGGACTTAGGCTATTTTCTTGAAACTCAAGATAATCTTTAAGTTCTAGAACCAATCCTTAAAATTTGATCTAGTTAACCTATTGGTTTCTAGGATTCTGGTAAAGGGATTGGAAGCAGACATAATTCCTGCAGAAAGTCAAAGTTTCTAGTTTGATTTTGTAATTGACTTAGCCAATTTATTTTAAAAATTTTATTTTAAAAATAAATTTGGGCTTTCACTATTTTTTCAGATCCCTACAGTTCACTGGTAGAGATACGAAAATCTTTATGATTAAGAATTTTTAGTGGATCGATGTTGCGGTCCCATCGATTGACTCACCACCTCATCTAATAGTTATTAGTGATGGATCAACCAATGAGTAGGCAATTCTTGTCCAATATTTTTCTAAATATATTGTAGCCAACTTCGATCTCTAATTTATGAAGCTTATTGTATCCAAAATATTGCCTCAATTCTTAGTTAAGTTAGACCCACCATTTGCATGAAATGGAGCTATCATTAGGACCCTCACTAGATCCAGAATATTGTGTCCAACCCCATCTCCACCTCATAGCATCTCATGCTCGATAGCATGGTTGTGTCTTTTCGATGTAACTAAACCACTATATTCAGTCGAGAACAATCAACCCCAAGAAGGGCCCATATAATTGTATTGGTGGAAGACCACTAGACTTAATATTTAAAGAAAGATTTTGATTTAGGTCTCACCTTTAATTAGTCATAATGCTTATGACTAATCTAATGGCATGGGCTAGCTCGAATCATCAACAACCTAACTCAATTGACCAAGTTGGCTAGGTAAGTCAGATTGGTGGGATGGTCTGCCAAGGCTTGCCTTAAACACTATCAAAATGGTTAGATAAGTAGGCTACCAATTAAAAATCACTGATCGAACTGCAAAACTTACCTTAGATAATAAGAATTGATCAGATCATCCTATTGATCCAAGCTTGAATCACTGAGTCAAATTAGGTCTTTTAAATTGATCGACAACATATGGTTGTTAATCAATCTAACCAATCTACAACTATTTAGTTTGGTCATGAGCTCACTTGACCCAATCTTAGGGTAAAATAACCCTCGTCGAAGTCCTTGGCTACCAACCTCCACCCTATGAAAATTTATTGATCTTCTCACAAACAAAGTCCATATTATAGAACTTGCCAAAAGCATATTGGAGTCCAGCCAAATGATCTAGGATAGTAAAAGAGAATTATTATTTTACTAACCCTACTTTTGGACTAAGAATGATTGACAAGACCAAAGCCTTATTTTCTCAACCTTGATCGATGATGAATTTAAAAAATGGATGAATCCCCGTATTGTAAACAACAGACTCCTTCAGTAGCTTTCCTTCCAGATGAACTCCTTGTAAGCTCAGAAGTGACACTCCCAAGTCTTGAAAACATGAGAAGACAGATCATGAAAAGACGGGAGCGAGCTGGAAGAAGAAACAGTCTTAATAGTAAAGTTTAGAAATTGGGCCGACTCACTCTGAGACTGAGCCAGCTCAGTTGGAAACTGGGTCGGCTCAGTTTAGGACTGGATCAGCTAGATCTCAGAGAAAAACTCAGATAGAAAGCAGTATTTTTGGACTGTTGGCATGGTACACAACGAGGTCGGCTCAGTCTAGGACTGAGCCGACCCAGTCGCAGATTAGTCGGCTCAGTCTAAAATTGAGCCAACTCAATTTTTATGAGTTATTATTGTGAGCTCAGAAGTGGTACTCTCAAGTCTTAGAAATATGAAAAGATAGATCATGAAAAGATGGAAGCGAGTCGGAAGAAGAATCAGTCTCAATAGTAATGTTCAGAAATTGGGTTGGCTCACTCTGAGACTGAGTCGACTTAGTTGAAAACTGGATCGGCTAGGTCTTAGAGAAAAATTCAGATAGAGAGCAGCATTTTTGAGCTATTGGCATGGTACACAACTGGGTCGACTCAGTCTGGGATTGAGCTGACCCAATCATAGGTTAGCCGACTCAGTCTGAAATTGGACCGACTCAATTTTTATGGGTTATTATTTTATGTACGTAGATTATTTAGATTTGAAGAGTTTTTTTTATGAGCTTGGATTTGACCCTTTGTAAAGTATATATACTGAAAATAGGTCAAGGTTGTGAGAGTGCTGAAATATACTGAATAAAAGCTCTTTTCTTTCGAAAATCTCTTCTTCTTTTCTTCTCTATTTCTTGATTTATTTGATCATGCTTCCACAGAGATCTCTAAGAAGTACTTTCTTGTTGCTTGGCTAATCACCGACAGCCACGTCGATCCATGTGGGAAGAGCGCATATTACCAATATTTGGTATTAGAACAGTGTTGCATGAAAGTTATGAAGACACCTAGGGTTTATTACATCTAGGATCTATTGCACTAGGTTTTATCCTAAAAATATCAAGTTTGCTTCATGGTTGTCTCTAGATTGAGGTGGAGATTGTTTACATGAAGGAACGGTTATATAAAAGTTTGGAAAGAGGATCTAGGGCTAGTTAGATTTTTTGTGAAGGATAGTTTTATTGGTGTGTGATTGTGAAGGACGTTAGGGATCTATTCTTGACTTGTTTGAAGTCATGGGATTAAGTGGATTCAAGGTGGATTTTGAGAAGTTCGACGGTAAGAAAAACTTTACCCTATGGTAGCAAAGAGTAAAGGACTTATTGGTTCAGCAAAGGATCTACAAGATCTTACCAAAAGAAAGGCCTGAAAAGATCAGTGCTAAGGATTGGGAAGAGTTAGAGAAAATTGCTTTTAGTATAATTTGGATGTGCTTGACCGATTAGGTTTTGTCTGAGGTTTGCACAAAGACTACGGTAAAGGAGCTCTGGGAGAGACTGGAGAACATATACATGGAGAAGAACATGATGAATAAGCTATGGTTGAAGAAATAGCTGTATAGTCTGAGGATGCCCAAAGTAAGAGATCTTGTTGCACATATCCAAAGGTTCAATCAGGTGTGTTCTGAGATGATGAGTTTGGATGTAAAGATCGATGAGGAGGATCGGGCATTGCTTCTATTATGTTTTCTCCTAGGTTCATATGATGGTCTCATAACAACTCAAGTTTATGAGAAGTAGACCCTAAACTATGAAGAGGTTGTTAGTGTGCTCAGATCAAATGAGCAAAGGGAGAAGATCTCAAAGGAAGACTCTAAGTCTGAGATCTTGGCTGTGAACGAAAGATAGGAAAGATCAAAGAAGAAGATAAGAAAAAAATCTGAGGGTAGGTCAAAGTCTTGCGATCAGCAGAAGATGATATTGAAATGTTATAAATATCATCAGCTTGGACACCTGAGGTAGAAGTGTCAGCCTCAGAGATGATCATCCATGCAAAGTTGTAGGAATTGGCTCCATCGGGGTGAGGATGTACGATGGGATCATTCGTACATTATTAAATGTCAGGCATGTACCGAAGTTGAAAAAGAATTTGATTTCTTCGAGCTACTTAGAGGAGTAGGGTTATGCTTTTAGTAGCTAGGCTGGGAGTGGATGTCTGAAAATTTTTAAGGGAGCTTTGGTGGTGATGTGAGGTAGAAGACTGAGTAACAATCTTTACAGAATAAAAGGCTCGGTGGTAAATGATAGTGCAAAGGTGCTAGCAGTGGCACAAGAGTAGCATACTTTATATCGACTGTGGTACTATCGGATGGGTCATATGAGTGATTGTGGGCTCACAGAACTAAGCAGAAGAGATATGATCCCATCCCTGAAGAAGGAGGGCATAGATCTTTATGAGCCGCGTATCTTTGGCAAACAACATAGGATGAAGTTTGCCAGAAGTACCAAGCGCAGCGAGAGAGTGCTGGATTTAGTTCACTAAGATGTATGGGGACCAGCTCCTGTATCAACTAGAGGTGGGGCAAAATGCTTTGTTACTTTCATTGATGATTTCTCAAGGAAGGTATGGATTTATCTGATCAAAGAAAAATTAGAGATGTTTACCCAATTCAGAGCTTGGAGAGCTAAAGTAGAGGAGTCAGGGAGATAGGTAAAGTATCTGAGGTCAGACAATAGAGGAGAGTATACTAGCCTGAAGTTTAGGAGGTACTGTGAGAAACATGGCATCAAATGCCATTACACGGTGAGGATGACTTTTCAGCAAAATGGTATCGTGGAGAGAATGAACCGAACACTGACCGAGAAGGCATAGAGTTTGAGGCTGTAGATATCACTCCCAAAGTCCTTTTGGGGTGATGCTCTAACTTTTTCTTATTTTTTTGTGAATAGGTTCCCTCATTATAAGCTGAATGGAGGTATTTTAGAAGAGGTCTGAAGTGGAAAGAAGATAGAGCTTGGCCAACTAAAGTCTTCGGTTGCACAGTCTATGCACATGTGGAGGCAATAGAGAGGAGCAAATTGAATCCGAAATCTCAAAAGATGACATTCATAGGGTATCCATAAGGACTTAAGGGATACCTGCTGTGGAACTTTCAAGCACAGAAGTTAGTGATCAGCAAGGATGTTATCTTTGATGAGAAGAGCATCTTGAGGAGGTCTGGAATAGATGGAACTAAAGAAATAAAAGTGAACAGCGGTGGCCAGTCAGAGAATGATGGCATGCAGGTTACATCCACTTACAGGAGTATTCCTATTGAGGTGGAGTTGGGTAGAAAAGTATTGTCTCAGATTGAAATTCAGCATGGAGGGTTGGCACTTCAGATCGATGTGCAGGAGTAGCCACAGACATCAAATAGAGATGTGCCAGTGGGAGTGGCTTTGCACAAGCCCTAGCATACCATTAGGAGATCGATCAAATATGACATTGATGAGGTTATCTCCTATGCACTCATCACTGCTAATGGAGATCCAGAAAATTATGCAGAGGCCATGGAGAGTGAGGATCATGATTCATGGACGTAGGCCATGATGGAGGAGATGGAATCACTTGAGAAGAATTACACATGGTAGCTGGTGGATCTTCCAAAGGATGCTCGACCTATTGGCTTAAAGTGGGTGTTCACAAAGAAAGAAGCACCTTCAGAACAAGGTGGAGTCTGATTCAAAGTAAGACTGGTATCCAAGGGATGCTCACAAAGGGAAGGGATTGACTATACAAAAATTTTCTCTTCTATGGTGCATCATACATCTATTCAAATTTTGCTGTCACTGGTGGCACCGCATAACATGGAATTGGAATAGATGGACGTGAAGATAGCCTTCCTTCATGGGACTTTAGAGGAAAGAATCTACATGAAGCAGTCAGATGGTTTCATAGAGATGGGACAGGAAGAAAAGGTATGTTTACTCAGGAAGTCTTTGTATGGCTTGAAATATTCCCCTCGTTAGTGGTATTGAAGGTTTGATAGTTTTGTCTTGAGCCTAGGTTTCAGTAGATGTAAACATGATTGTTGTGTCTACATTAAGGATGTAGATGAGGAGGATGCCCTGTACCTGTTATTGTATGTAGATGATATGCTCATAGCTAGTAGAAGCATGGATGCTGTGAATAGATTGAAAAGTTCATTATCATCTGAATTTTAGATAAAAGATTTGGGTCGAGCTAAGAAAATCCTTAGAATGGAGATTTGCAGAGATAGATGCAAAGGATTGCTCCATTTGTCATAAGAAAAGTATGTCTAGAAGGTTCTGAAGAGGTTTGGGATGTAGAAAGCCAAACCTGCAGAGACACCACTGTCGAGACATATATCTCTCTCCAAGTTACAGTGCCCCGAGTCAGAAGAGGAGAGAGAGTACATGAAACGAGTCTCTTATGCAAATGCTGTAGGCAGTGTGATGTATACTATGATGTGCTATAGATCAGATATAGCACATGCGTGAGCATGGTTAGTAGATACATGGCTAACCCTGGGAAGGAACATTGGAAAGCATTGAAATGGATATTGAGATATCTGCATGGAACAAGAAATTATGGTTTGGTATTTGGTGGACAGCCGAGAGGATTTGGAGAACAATCTGTGAAGATGTGTGAAGATTTAGATCCTTTGGAAGGGTTTATCGATGCAAATTATGCTGGTGATCTTGATGCAAGGAGGTCTACTACTGGATACCTCTTCTACGTATATGGTGGACTGGTGTCTTGGAGATCAACCTTTCAGCAATCACGACCTTATCTACCATAAAGGCCGAGTACATTGGGATAATGGAGGCTGCAAAGGAAGCCCTTTGGCTTAGGAGGCTGATTGATGAGTTGGGGGTGGAGCAGAGCAAGGTTACACTATTTAGTGGTAGTCAGAGTGCTCTGTTGTCGGCATAGAACCCAGTCTATCATGCGCTTACAAAGCATATAGACGTGAGGTACCACAGGATCAGAGATCTGGTAGAGGAAGGTGAAGTGAAATTGATAATGATCCATACCAAGGAGAATCAGTCTAATACACTCATGAAGGTACTCCCCAGAGATAGCTTTCGGAGATGTGTGGCATGGATGGGTCTGTTGAGAAGAGATGAGTTCACAAGGACTTGAAAGCACCAAGATGAAAAATGCAAGCTTAGAAGTGGCACTCCCAAGTCTTGAAAATATGAGAAGATAGGTCATGAGAAGATGGGAGAGAGCCGAAAGAAGAATCGATCTCAATAGTGAAGTTCAAAAACTAGACCGACTCACTCTGAGGCTGAGCTAGCTCAGTTGGAAACTGGATTGGCTCAGTCCAGGATCCGGTAGGCTAGGTCTCAAAAAAAAATTCAGATAGAGACCAGCATTTTTGGACTATTGGCATGGTACACTACTAGGTCGGCTCAGTCTGG
>QRFJ01004964.1:0-23965 GCA_006176705.1 Cocos nucifera | reverse complement strand
GATCTCACTTATCTGACCATCCTGATGAATTAAATTTTGATTAGACTACTTGATAATTTGGGCTCACCCATATCAATTAGATAAATTAGTTTGACTGATTTAGGTGCTCCTAATGCCTGCTTTAATGCTTATTGATTGACTTTGGAAAAGAATTCAAATGCTGATTAATTCTTCTTGTTGATTTAAAATCTTTAAATTATTGATTTAAAAATAAAGTTATGGTGATAACTAAATACCTTCAATGTAGTGATAATGCAATTTTAATTGTTGGTGCAGAAATCCGTCGCCGCCGGAGGTCGCCGCAATCGAGGCCGCTGGGCGCCGCCGGGGACCTGCAAAACGAAGTCCCGTCCGGAACCGGTGGGGTGGTGGCTCCGGCAGGACCCTCCGACGGTCAAGTTAGTTTCCGGCCAACAGTAATGGAGTGCTCGGAATGAGTTCCGGAGCTTAGAGATGTGGAGGAGAGCTTAGAGAGTCGAGAGTTCAGAGAGCTTAGCCTTAGCGTGTCGGGAGGGTCCTTTATATAGTGGAGCTTGATGGTGACAACTGCAGCCGCGTGCTGGCGGGCCGCTCGAGGTTCGGCGGAGTCAGTCTCACTGGTGCCGTGTGCGGCGGATTGAGGGTGACAGCCATCGCCGCCTGACAGTGGGTCGCTATCGCCCGCGGCGGACTGACTGATGGTGCGGCGGACTGACTGATGGTGATGGTTGCAGAGCTTGCCGAATGAAGGGTTGAAGGCCTTCGTCGTGTGCCCATTTCGGAGGAGTTCGGGCTCCTGAAGAGGAAGATAGGAGGGAGTTCGGCTCCCATAGGCGTCTGGCAAGAGGTATGCAGCTAAGGCTCGTCCGCAGAAGAGTTCGGCTGCTGAGAAGCCGAAGCTCGGCCGTCTTGGGGTTCGGCCGGCTGTTGGACTTGGGCTGAGGCTTGGACACTTGAGAGTTCGGTAGGAGCTCGGTCGGCCGAAGTTTGATGAGGGCGACCGCTGAGGAGTTCGGCCCAGTGACGACTGCTGAGGAGTTCGGGCTCCTAAGTGACGACTGCTTGGGGATTCCACTAAAGCCCGTCCGCTGAGGAGTTCGGCCGCTGAGAGGACTTCATTGAAGCTCGGCCGCTTGGAGTCGGTTCCGAAGGAGTTCGGCCGTGGGGAGTCCGAAGGAGTTCGGCCGAAGGGGAAACCCGGGAGGAGCTCGGCTGGCTGGAGGGTCGGTTCGAAGGAGTTCGGCCGTGGGGAGTCCGAAGGAGTTCGGCCGAAGGGGAAACCCGGGAGGAGCTCGGCTGGCTGGAGGGTCGGTTCGAAGGAGTTCGGCCGTGGGGAGTCCGAAGGAGTTCGGCCGAAGGGGAAACCCGGGAGGAGCTCGGCTGGCTGGAGGGTCGGTTCGAAGGAGTTCGGCCGTGGGGAGTCCGAAGGAGTTCGGCCGAAGGGGAAACCCGGGAGGAGTTCGGCTGGCGGTGGAGTCCAGTTCGGCCCGGAGCCTGCGCTGGGGAGTTCGGCCGTCTAGGAGTTCGGCCGAGTTCGGCCGAACGGGCGTCTGGGAGGAGTCGGCTTGGAGTCCAGGAGCTCGGCCGTCAGGAAGTTCGGCTGGCGGTGGGAGTTCGGCCCGGAGCCTGCGCTGGGGAGTTCGGCATCTAGGTAGTTCGGCCCGGACCTTGGCGAAGGGGAGTTCGGCCTCTAGGCAGTTCGACCGTGGTAGGGGCTCGGCCTGGCGCCCGGCGCTAAAGCTCTTCAGCGGCTACTGGGTACATTGGGCCGAGCGTCGGGCCAGGCTTCGGCAGGAGCGGGATTTATCCCCAACAGATAGTTTTACTGGTGTGTGATTGTGAAGGGTGTTAGGGATTTATTCTTGATTTGTTTGAAGTCATGGGATCAAGTGGATTCAAGATGGATTTTGAGAAGTTCGACGGTAAGAGAAACTTTACCCTATGGCAGCAAAGAGTAAAGGACTTGTTGGTTCAGCAGAAGATTTACAAGGTCTTGATAAAAGAAAGGCTGAAAAAGATCAGTGCTGAGGATTGGAAAGAGTTGAAGGAAATTGCTTTTAACATAATTTGGATGTGCTTGGCCGATCAGGTTTTGCCAAAGGTTTGCACAGAGACTATGCCAAAGGGGCTCTAGGAGAGACTGGAGAACACATACATGGGGAAGAACATAACAAATAAGCTATGGTTGAAGAAACAACAGTATAGTCTGAGGATGCTCGAAGGTGGAGATCTTGTTGCACGTATCCTAAGGTTCAATCAGGTGTGTTCTGAGATCATGAGTTTGGATGTGAAGATCGACGAGGTGGATCGGGCATTGCTACTATTATGTTCTCTCCTAGGTTCATATGATGGTCTCATAACAATTTTAATTTATAGGAAGGAGATCTTAAACTATGAAGAGGTTGTTGGTGTGCTCAGATCAAATGAGCAAAGGATGAAGATCTACAAAGAAGACCCGAAATCTAAGATCTTAGCTATGAACGAAAGGTGGGAAAGATCAAAGGAGAAGATAAAAGGAAAATCCATGGGTAGGTCAAAGTCTCGTGATCAGAGGCAGATGACATTGAAATGTTAAAAATGTCATCAGCCTGGACACTTGAGGAGAGATTGTTTCCTTTTGAGATCAAAAAAGGAAAAGGCCAGCAAGGGAGATGATATAGCTTCTATGAGCAGTGAAGAAGACCTGCTAGTTATATCAGATGGATCCACATAGTGCGATACTATGTGAATATTAGATTTAGTATGCTCGCACCACTATACTTCTCATCAAAAGTGGTTTGCTACCTACCAAAACACTGATGGTGGAAGTGTCAGCCTTGGAGATGACCACCCATGCAAAGTTGCTGGAATTGACTCTATTAGGATGAGGATGTACAATGGGATCATTCGTACATTACCAAATGTCAGGCATGTACCAGAGTTGAAAAAGAATTTGATTTCTTTGGACTACTTGGAGGAACGGGATTATTCTTTTAGTAGCCAGGCTGGGAGTGGATGTCTGAAAATTTTCAAGGGAGCTTTGGTGGTAATGAGAGATAGAAGATTGAGCAACAATCTTTACAGAATGGAAGGCTCAGTGATAAATGATAGTGCAGAGGTGCTAGCAGTGGCACAGGAGGAGGAGATTTTATATCGGCTGTGGCACTATCGGATGGGTCATATGAGTGACTGTGGGCTCATAGAACTAAGGAGAAGAGGTATGATCCCAGTCCTGAAAAAGGAGGGCACAGATCTTTGTGCGCCGTGTATCTTTGGCAAACAGCATAGGGTGAAGTTTGCTAGAAGTACCAAGCATAGCGAGGGAGTGCTGGATTTAGTGCACTCGGATGTGTGGGGACCAGTTCATGTATCAGCTAGAGGTGGGGCAAAATACTTTGTTACTTTCATTGATGATTTCTCAAGGAAGGTGTGGGTTTATCTGATCAGAGAAAAATCAAAGGTGTTTGCCCGGTTCAGAGCTTGGAGAGCTGAAGTAGAGAAGGAGTCAGGGAGACAAGTAAAGTGTCTGAGGTTGGACAATGGAGGAGAGTATACTAGCCTAGAGTTCAGGAGGTACTATAAGGAAAATGGCATCAAACGCCATTACATGGTGAGGATGACTCCCTAACAAAATGGTATCGTGGAGAGGATGAACCGAACACTGATCGAGAAGGCATGAAGTTTGAGGCTGCAGACATCACTCTCAAAGTCCTTTTGGGGTGATGCTCTTTTTCTTATTTTCTTGTAAATAGGTCCCCTCATTATAAGCTGAATGGAGGCATTCTAGAAGAGATCTGGAGTGGAAAGAAGGTGGAGCTTGGCTACCTGAAAGTCTTCAGTTGCACAACCTATGCACATATGGAGGCAGTCGAGAGGAGCAAATTGGATCCAAAATCTCAAAAGATGATATTTATTGGGTATCCACAAGGAGTCAAATGGTACCTGCTGTGGGACTCTCAGGCATAAAAGTTAGTGATTAGTAGGGATGCTGTCTTTAATGAGAAGAGCATCTTGAGGAGATGTGGGATAGATTGAACTGGAGAAACAAAGGTGAATAGCGATGGCCCATCAGAGAATGATGGCATGCAGGTTACATCCACTTACAGGAGTGTTCCTATTGAGGTGGAGCTGGGCAAAAAAGTATTATCTCAGATTGAAAATCAGCATGGAGGATCGGTAGTTCAGACAGATGTGCAGGAGCAGCCACAGAGAATAGGTAGAGATGTGCCAATGGGAGTGGCTTTGCACAAGCCCCAGTGTACTATTAGGAGATCGATCAGATATGGCATTGATGAGGTTATCTCCTATGTACTCATCACTGCTAATGGAGTTTCAGAGAATTATGTAGAGGCCATAGAGAGTGAGGATCATGATTCATGGATGCAAGCCATGATGGAGGAGATAGAATCACTTGAGAAGAATTAGACATGACAGCTGGTGGATCTTTCAGAGGATGCTTGACCTATTGGCTCAAAGTGGGTGTTCATAAAGAAAGAAGCACCTTTAGAACAAGATGGAGTCAGATTCAAAGTAAGGCTGGTATCCAAGGGTTACTTACAAAGGAAAGGGATTGACTACATAAAAATTTTCTCTCCTATGGTGCATCATACATCTATTCGAGTTTTGTTATCACTGATGGCACAGCATAACATGAAATTGGAATAGATGGACGTGAAGATGGCCTTCCTTCATGGGACTTTGGAGGAAGGAATCTACATAAAGCAGCCAGATGGTTTCATGGAGATGGGACAGGAAGAAAAGGTGTGTTTACTCAGGAAGTCTTTGTATGGCTTAAAATATTTTCGTCGTTAGTGGTATCGAAGGTTTGATAGCTTTGTCTTGAGCCTGGGTTTCAGTAGATATGAACGTGATTGTTGTGTCTATGACAAGGATGTAGATGAGGAGGATGTTCTGTACCTATTATTATATGTAGATGATATGCTAATAGGCAGTAGAAGCATGGATGCTGTGAAAAGGTAGAAAAGGATATTATCATCTAAATTTGAGATAAAAGATTTGGATCCAGCTGAGAAAATTCTTGAAATGGAGATTTGCAAAGATAGGTGCAAAGGAGTGCTCCATTTGTCACAAGAAAAGTATGTCCAGAAGATTCTGGAAAGGTTTGGGATGGAGAAGGCCAAACCTACAGAGATGCCATTATCGAGCCATATGTCTCTCTCCAAGTTACAGTACCCCTAGTTAGAAGAGGAGAGAGAGTACATGAAATGAGTCCCTTATGCAAATGCTGTAGGCAGTGTGATGTACACTATGATGTACTGTAGGTCAGATATAGCACATGCTATGAGCATGGTTAGTAGATACATGGCTAACCCTAGGAAAGAATACTGGAAAGCATTGAAATGGATATTGAGATATCTGCATGAAATAAGGGATTATGGTTTGGTGGGCAGTCGGAAGAATTTGGAGAATAATCTATAAAGATGTGTGAAGGTTTAGATCCTCTAGAAGGGTTTGTTGTTCCAAATTATACTGATGATCTTGATACAAGGAGGTCTACTACTGGATACCTCTTCTGCATATATGGTGGACCAGTGTCTTGGAGATCAACCCTTCAGCCAATCACAACCTTGTCTACCATAGAGGTTGCATACATTGGGATAACGGAGGCTGCAAAGGAAGTCCTTTGGCTTAGGAGGCTGATTGATGAGTTGGGGGTGGAGTAGAGCAAGGTTATACTATTCAGTGATAGTTAGAGTGCTTTGTTGTTGGCACAGAACCCAGTCTATCATGCACACACAAAGCATATAGATGTGAGGTATCATAGGATCAGAGAGTTGGTGGAGGAAGGTGAAGTAGAACTGATTATGGTCCATACCAAAGAGAATCAATCTGATGCACTCACGAAGGTACTCTCCAGAGATAACTTTCAAACATGTATGGCATGGATGGATCTGTTGAGAAGAGATGAGTTCACAAACACTTGAAAGCACCAAGGTGGAGAATGTGAGCTCAGAAGTGGCACTCCCAAATCGTGAAAACATGAGAAGATAGGTCATGGGAAGATGGGAGCGAGCCGGAAGAAGAATCAGTCTCAATAGTAAAGTTCAAAAACTAGGCCAGCTCACTCTGAGACTGAGCTGGCTGAGTTGGGAACTAGGTTGGCTGAGTCTAGGACTGGGTCAGCTAGGTCTTAGAGAAAAATCTAGATAGAAAGCAGCATTTTTGGATTATTGACATGATATATAACTGGGTTGGCTCAATCTCGTAGGTTAGTCGGCTCAGTCTAAAACTGGATCGGCTCAATTTTTTGGGTTATTATTTTATGTACGTGGATTGTTTGGGTTTGAAAAGTTTTTCTATGAGCTTGGACTTGATCCTTTGTAAAGTATATATATTGAAAATAGGTCAAGGTTATAAGAGTGCTGAAATATACTGAATAAAAGCTCTTTTCTCTCAAAAATCTCTTCTTCTCTTCTTCTCTATTCCTTGATTTATTTGATCATGCTTCCACAGAGATATCTAAGAAGTACCTCCTTGTTGCTTGTCTAATCACTAGTGGCCACGTCGATCCATGTGGAAAGAGCGCATATTCCCAACACTCCATAAGCAATGCTCCTTTCGAACAAACTTCTTTAGCAGCTTTTCCTTCGAATGGACTCCTTAAGTAGCACCCCCTCTAGATGGACACCTTCAGCAATGCTCTTTCCGAATGGACTTCTTCAGTAGCGATCCTTTCGGATGGACTTCTTTAACAACTTTCATTCCAGATGGACTCCTTAAGCAGCGCTCCTTTCGGATGGACTCCTTCAGTAGGTTTTGCTCTGGATGGACTTCTTAAGAAGCGCTCCTTCCGGACAGACTCCTTCAGCAACACTCCTTCCGGACAAACTCCTTTAGCAACTTTCCTTCCGGATGGACTCCTTAAGCAACACTCCTTCCAAACGAACTCCTTCAGCAATGTTCCTTTCGGATGGACTCCTTCAACCACTTTCCTTCTGGATGGACTTCTTTAGTAGCGCTCCTTTCGAAGGGACTCCCTCAACCATGCTCCTTCCAGGCAAACTCCTCCAATCATGCTTCTTTCTAGCAAACTCCTTCCAAATGCACTCCCTCCGATCGTGCTTCCTTCAACCGAAGTTCTTTCATTCGAATTCCTTTTAGGATGAGCTTCTCCCAACCAGTCACAGACCCACTTGGCCCATGTTACGCCTGTCAGTTGAGGCTATCCAAAAGGACCTTATCAAACCATCGATTCATGACAACTGCTTCATGAAGAATGGAGCATAATACTTTAGATTTTAATTTAGGAGGCACCTACCTGCATGTGACCCAGGAGGCTCCAAACTCTTTAAAGCCACTAGACATTGCCCTAATAGACCTCGGTTGGCTACAAGTTCACTAGATATACTAAAGTCTTTGACCTACAATCGAACTCCAATAAATGGATCTCCACCACCTGCAAGTCACGATAAATGACAATCCATCCTCTATAACAAACTCCATTTGGCCTGAGCGGTCCACTACCAGACGGTTACGACTGTTACCATCAATTTGTTACATGCTCCATCTATAAAAGAGACTCGCTAGATACGTTTTTTCTCCAACTCTATTCTTTTCCCGTTACTCTACTTCACTATATACTGAGTACTCCATTTCAGTTGGTCAGAGAACTAACTTGAGCATCGATGGGTCCTGCTGGAGCCACCCACCTTCGATCTGAATTTATTTTGTGGGTCCTGTCGATGGCCTCACCTTTCCAACTTTAGCTACCTCTGACGTCTTCATAGATTTTTGCACCAATAGAATTGACGATAGAGAAAGAATCTTTGAGCCCTTATTCTAAAAGAAGTATCCAGTCGATTCTATCTTTCTTCTTTCTCTCCTAATCTCTTGAATCTCCTTCTGTTTAATCTCCTTTTACTTCAGAAATGCCCCCAAAGAAGACAACCACCTAAAGGTCTACTACTTCTACTATCAGATCTGAGCTAGATCCGCCCGTTGTAGCCCCATCATCGGCACCTCAACCTTCCCCACCAACGGTCATGATAGATCCAGAGCAATTCAACTTATTGATATAGCAGGTTTGGAGCCTCACCAAAATGGTACAGGCCATGCAACAACCTCCAACAGTAGCCCAGCTAGAGAGAGTCCTGCTAGAATTTTAAGAACCAGTGCAGAGAGAAGCAACCTGGATCAGTAGGCCCATTACTCCTGGGAAGGGGAAGCAGAGAGCAGGGAGCCCCTGCTCTGATCATGATTCTTCCTCAAAGAAAACTTTTTCTATCCATAGTCGGCGGCCCTCTAAGATCCATGGTCGAGATGATGCTCTCGATCAAAAACTTTAGGACATGAACCAGTGGATTGAGGAATTTTGCCATGTTATCCTGGTCCACCATGATGACATCTGCACCGATCCCCCCTTCTCCATCAAAATCATGTAGGAGACCATTCTATCAAATTTCAAGCTCCCCTAGTTTGAGAGTTACAATGGGACTTCCAATCCGATCGACCATTTTGAGGCCTTCTGGATGATGATGTTGCTTCATGGAACATCGGACGCCATTCTATATCGAGCTTTTCCATCTATCCTAAAGGAAGTAGTAAGAAACTAATACTCAAGCCTTAAGTTAAGTATGATCTTCTCTTTTGATCAAATGAACCATCAATTTATGGCCCATTTTATAAGCAGCCGACGTCTAAGACGAGGTTTGAACTCCCTCATCAACATAAAGTAGAAGGAAGGGAAATTCATCCGAGCTTACGTTAGCCGCTTCAATGCTGCTACGCTGAAGATCCAAAACTTGGACCAATCTGTAGCCATGGCCATGTTGAAAGGCGGTCTTCAGAAGAATGATCTTCTATCCTTTCTAGAAAGAAAGTATCCTAGAGATTTTGCTAATATGCTGGCATGGACTGAAGGTTACGCCCGAGCTGAGGAGGCCTTCAAATTGAAGGATGATGAGACTGCAAGAGAGCAACAAGTAGGTGAATCCAGCAAGCCAGTACCTAAAAGAAAGTCGAGTGAAGCTCGGCCGTGCTTCCAAACTCTTCCTGAGCACAGACGAGTCCGAACTCCTCCTCGAACTCATTGACAAGAAAGTCTGGATCGAAGGACCTGATAGAACTTCCCTCCTAGAAGATTTAATAACTATGCTCTTTTGAATGCCTCAAAGATCCAAATGCTGATGGAGATAAGGGAGCAGTTGCCAAGTTTGGAGAGGATGCAAACTCACTCGACCAAGCGCAACCCCAATAAGTACTATCTCTACCATCATGACCATGGTCATGATACTGAAGAATATATTTAACTTCAGAACGAGATTGAGGCATTGATTAGAAGAGGTCAGCTGGATTGATTTATTAGGTGCCAACTAGAGAGAAGAGAAGATCGTCCAAGAGTCCCACCACAGCTTGAACCATCTCGATGGGATGAGCCACAAGAAGATTGGCTTCCCCTTGAAATCATTAACATTATTGTTGGGAGACATCAATGAGGGGAGGCCAGTGAGTCGGCAGAGCTAGAAAAAAAGCAGTGGACTGAAGAACCCATCACTTTCATTAAAGAAGATGCCCAGGGAGTTCAGCTTCCACATAAAGATGCAGTTGTAGTTACTTTAAATATTGCTGATCATGATGTATGCCAAATTTTGATTGGTAATGGAAGCTCTACTAATGTCTTATTTTATGCTGCATTTTCTAAAATATTCATATTTGATGGTAGGATGGGTCCGATGAATTTTTTGTTTGTAGGATTCATAGGTGATGCAGTGCCAATAGAAGGAATAATAACATTGCTAGTGGTAGTAGGTCAGTATCCAAAGCAATTCAGAGCTCAAGTTGATTTTTTAGTAGTCAAGGCCCTTTCTGCTTACAATACAATTCTTGGTCGACCTTGTTTGAATGTACTTCAGGCTATGGTTTCAACTTACTACTTGAAAATGAGGTTCCCAACAAGACATGGAGTCGGAGAGGTCAGAGGAGACCAGGCATTAGCACGGCACTATTGTAGTATTGCCCTATAGTGAGGCAGGCAAGCAGATTCTTGTCTAGTGGATGGACTTGATGCCCATGATGACTTAGCTAAAGAAAGGGGAGAACCCTTTGATGACCTGGAGGAAGTTCCTTTGAATGATGGAAACAAGAAACACACTATAAAGATCGACTAGAATCTGAAAGGAGAAGTCAAAAAGTAGCTCATCACCTTCTTGCAAAGGAATGCTAATATTTTTACCTAGATGCCTACAGATATAACATGGATTGATTTAGAAGTAATGGAGCATCATCTGGATGTGGACTTAAACATTGGCCAGTAAAGTAGAAAAAGCATAGTTTTGTACCAGAAAGGTAGAAGGCTATTATGGACGAGGTCGACAAGCTCCTCAAGATAGGATTGATTTGGAAAGTGCTCTACCTGGACTAGATCACAAATGTTATTCTCGTTAAAAAGGCAAATGGCAAGTGGAGGATGTGCATAGATTTCACAGACTTGAATATGGCTTATCCAAAAGACAGCTATCCTCTACCTAGGATTGATCAATTGGTGGATGCAACTTCGGGCCATGAACTCCTCACCTTCATGGATGCCTTCTTCGGCTATAATCAAATATGGATGGCACCAGAGGATGAGAAGAAGACTGCTTTTATTACTGACCATGGTCGTTATTATTACAGGGTCATGCCCTTTGGGCTTAAAAATGTAGGAGCAATCTATCAGCACATGATAAATAAAATTTTCAAGAAACAGATCAACTAAAAAATGGAGATCTATGTAGATGACATGCTGGTTAAAAGTCAATCTTCATCAAACCATTTTATCGATCTTGAGGAGACTTTTAGTACCCTCCGAAAGTACAAGATAAAGCTGAATCCTATAAAATGCGCTTTTGGAGTATCTTGAGGAAGTTCCTGAGATTCATGGTGTCAAGCCGTGGCATTGAAGCCAACCCAAAAATGATCAAAGCCATCCAAGAAATGATTGCCCTAAAAATAATAAAAGAAGTTCAATGCCTCATAGGCAAGGTAGCGACTTTGAATTGCTTCATTTCAAGGTTGGTAGAGAGTTGCATGCCCTTCTTTTAAGTACTCAAATAGTCCAAGAACTTCAACTGGACTCTTGAGTGCCAGCAGACCCTTGAAAAATTGAAGAACTATCTTAGTTCACCCCCACTCCTAGCCAAACCTAAATCTGGAGAAGAACTATTCTCATACCTTGCTATGTCCCCCGCATCTATTGGAGCCATCTTGATCAAAGAAGAAGCCAAAGTTTAGAAACCAATCTATTATATAAGCAAAGTCTTGAGAGATATAGAAACAAGGTACACCAAATTAAAAAAATTAATTTATATCTTATTGATTATAGCCTAGAAGCTCCGATCTTATTTTTTGGGACACATCATTACTCTCCTTACGGATTAACCCATCAAGATAGTTCTTCATCGATCTGATACCTCCGAAAGAGTAGCAAAGTGGGCAATTGAGTTAATTGAATTTGACATTTATTTTCAATCTCAGCTATCCATCAAAGCTCAAATAGTGACTAATTTTATAGTGGAGTGCACCATCCTGGATGCAACTGAACTAGAGCACCAAGAAGTTCATATCCCTAGCTTCCCTGAAGAGAAGGCTGATCTCCCTGAAAATTTTTGGGCATTAAATGTGGATGGTTCATCCAATGCTTCTAGGATAGGTGCGGGCTTGATTCTTATCAATCTGGAAGGAGTTATAGCCAAATATGCTTTGCACCTTGAGTTTTTCGCTACTAACAATGCAGCAGAGTATGAGTCCCTAATTGTAGGACTAAGAATAGCCAAAGAACTAGGGGTAGAGCATCTAAAAATTTACAATGACTCCCAGCTGGTTATGAGGTAAGTCAGTAGTAATTATGAAGCTTGGGAGGAAAGCATGAAGAAGTACTTAAAAATAGTAAGGAGCTTGATCTCGATCTTTGATAGTTTTGATATCCAGCAGATCTCCAGAGTAGAGAATACTAGAGCTGATCTTCTCTCAAAATTGGCAATCCACTAGCCTCGAACGAACTACCGAGGGAAGTTCTCTTTGAAGTTCTATAGCACCCAAGTTTAGAAGAGTCCCAAACAATAATGCAAGTCAACCATGAGCCTAGTTGGATTGACTTGTTGATTTCTTATCTCAAGGAGGGAGTCCTTCCAAGAGATCCAAAAGAAGCTTAAAATTGAGAAATCAGGCCTCCTACTATGTCCTGTATGAAAATAAACTATACAAGATGTCATACTTCCTACCACTCCTCAAATGTCTTCAACCTTTTGAAACTGATTTTGCCTTGAGAGAAGTTCAAAAAGAAATATGCGAAAATCATCTGGGGGCAAGATTCTTATCATATAAGTTACTTCGGTAAGGCTATTATTGGTCGACCATGCACCAAGATTCTTTGGAGTATGTAAAAATATATAACTGGTGTCAAAAAAATGCAAATATCCAAAGACAGTCGGCTTTGTAGCTCATACCATTAAGTGCTCCTTGGCCATTTGCATAGTAGAGGATGGACATACTTGGGCCTTTTTCCATGGCACCTGGACAACGAAAGTTCCTGCTGGTGGCAGTGGATTATTTCACTAAGTGGATTGATGCCGAAACCCTAGCAAAAGTTATCGAAGCTAAAGTGTAGGACTTCATTTAAAAATCAATTATTTGCAGGTTTGGCTTGCCTCAGACATTGATCACTGATAGTGGGTGCCAGTTTGCAGGAGCGAAGTTTGCTGAGTTTTGCAAAGATCTGAATATCTCCTACCACTTTACATCAGTGGCTCATCCATAGATGAATGGTAAGGCTGAGGTAACTAATAGAACTTAGTTCCAAGGGATAAAAGCAAGGCTTGAAAGAGTGAAAGGAACATGGGTGGATGACCTCTATCATGTGCTCTAGGCTTACCAAACTATCCAAAGATTACCTACTGAAGAAACTCTCTTTGTATTAGCCTTCGGGATGGAGGTAGTCATCTCGGTCGAACTCTGGCTTTCTTTGGCATGGGTTGAAGCCTTTAATGAATAAAGCAACTAGTAGGATCTCAGAGCGAATCTCGATTTATTGGAAGAAAAATAAGAGAAAGCTCAAATCCGAATGGCTGCCTACAAGCAAAGAGGCACACTACTACAACTCCAGGGTGAGAAGTAAGAAGTTCAGAGTAGGAGATCTAGTACTTCGGCGAGTAGATATTTCACAACCTCAAAATCAAGAAAAGCTCGTCTTGAACTAGGAAAGCCCCTATGAAGTCGTGAAAATTTTTCGATCGAAAACATATTATCTGAAGGATCTTGGAGGATCACCACTCCCACGACCTTGGAATTTGGAAAACTTGCGAATGTACTATCAATAATTTTGCCTCAATAAAACTTTCTTGTTCTAATATCTTTATTTTTTGGTGCAAAACTATATGATGGTAGAAAATGATTTAACTGGACTTCATTCTTAATCAAAGTAGAAGACCTCTGGTTATTTAAGATAGGAGATAGGGAGAGGTCCTTTCAACAGTCCTTTTGTATCCCAATAACTTTGTTAGGGATAGAAGAAGGACCTCATCCTAGCAAAGGTAAAGGCCAACCCTATCAGAAATAGGAGGACTTCATCTTGATAGGGAGACATGGGGAGAGGCCCTTTCAACGACCCTTTTATGCTCTGATAACTTTATTAGGAATAGGAGAAGGACCTCGTCCTTGCAAAGATAAAGACCAATTCTATCAGAAATAGGAGGAGGACCTCATCCTAATAGGGGGATATAGAGAGAGGCCCTTTCAACAACCCTTTATATCCAAATGATCTTGTTAAGGATAGGAGGAGGACCTCGCCCTAACAAAGTTAAAGGCCAACCCTGTTAGGAACAAGAGGAGGATCTCGTCTTGATAGGGAGACATGGAAAAAGGCCCTTTCAATGGCCCTTTTGTGCCCCAATGACATTGTTAGGGATAGGAGGAGGATCTCATCTTAGTAAAGATAAAGGCCAACCTTATCAGAAATAGGATGAGGATCTCATTCTGACAGGAGGATACGGAGAGAGGCCTTTATAATGGCCCTTCTGTGCTCCAATAACATTATTAGAGATAGGAGGAGGACCTCACCCTAGGAAAGATAAAGGCCAATTCTATCAGGAATAGGAGGAGGACCTCTTTCTGATAGGAGAATATGGAGAGAGGTCCTTTCAATGGCCCTTTAATGTTCTAATGATCTTGTTAGTGTTAGAATTTGATGTATCAAATTCAATCTGCAAGAAGCCCACAATGAGATCCAGGATGATGAGTGGAGTCTAACGAGCTCAAGAACATCTCAAATAAAGTTCGGATGGAGGAGAATCAGTATCAGTATAGCAGTCAGACCGGCTTGGATACGGGGTCGAGTCGGCTTGGGCTAGGATCGAGCTGACTCGAACCATAATTGAGTCGGCTCTCTCAAACAGACAAAAAAGTAGGAGTTTGGATGAGATACAGTTGAGCCAGCTCGACCCCTGACCAACCTGGCTCGATGAGAACGAACAGAATAGGATGGGATTTTCTGTTTGGACTCAGATTATGATTATCCAAGGGGTCTACAGGAGTTGCACGTGGACCATAGGATCTAGTAGCCATGGAGGATTGTGGTCATGATCTGAAGGTTGAAAAATATTCCAAGACACCATCAAGGTCATATTCGACTCATATTAGGAGAAAGAGCCCTGTTAGGATTCCTGTAAACTACTGAGAAGAAGATTTTCATCCTATTTAAAGGCTATTGGTGCTGTGGAGAAAGAAGAGAGCATAGAAGGCTCTAGCAGCCACCAGGAGGAGCCTGGCAGAGCACCGAGAGCATGCATCTCATAGAGCAGATGTAGGCAGAGCATCAAGATAGAGCAAAGCATCAGACAGAGCGAGGCAACGATTGTGTAACTGGTCATTAGGCATGATATAGCAACTTTCATAAGAAGCATCCAGGGGCGTCGAGGACTCTAGTACTGGTAGGCTACTTGATTTTTCTTTTTCATAGTGAAGCTTGCATGTCCCATGGAGGTAGCACTAGGCTAATCTATGTACCTGATTGTGTTTTTATTTTTATTTTTTCTTTCTTTCTACTATTAACAAAAGGATACCAAATCCTGAAGTGGTGGTGTTCTGATTGAGACATCCCCAATAATTGATATCAGGGTGGTACCAATTGTCATAATAATTGATATCAGAGCCAGGTGGAGCTGGATTGGTACCGAGACAAGTTGCGGTGGTGGTGATCAAGATTGAAGATGGAGAAGATAGGTGCAATCAAGATGGAGATCAACTGTGAAGGATTGATCAATGCTCTCTTATACAAGGAGGAGTCATCTACATGGAAGATGCTAGCAGGAGCCCAGTGCAAGGTACAGCTTTAGGTGGAGATGGATCAAGCACGGGATAGGAGACTTGGGAGGATGAGCGATGTCGCGAGAAGGCTACCCCGAGTAGGTCTTGAGTCAGGTAGAGCACGACACATGATGGAGATGGGATCGAGCAGCCTGGCTCTATTTTCATGTTTGCCCATCCATGAGTAGCAGGCATGCCCTAGGGCATGAGGGCGAGAAGATTCAAAAGCTCTCAAAATTAGATGGAGGTCGAATGTCGAGTTGAGGAGGAGATTGTTAGAACTTGATGCCTCGAATTTGACCCATAAGAAGCCCACAACAAGATCCAAGATGATGAGTGGAGTCCAACAAGCCTAAGAATAGCTCAAACGAAGTTTGAATGGAGGAGAATCAATATCAGCACAATAGTTAGGCCAGCTCGAATATGAGGTCAAGCCAGCTTGGGCTAAGATCAAGCCAGCTCAGGCTGAGATCAAACTAGCTTGAACCACAATCGAGCGGGCTCAAACCACAATCGAGCCAACTCTCTCAAGTAGATAAAAAGTAAGAGTTCGGATGAGATGCAGTCGAGCCAGCTCGACCCTTGATCGAGCCGGCTCGATAGTAATGAACAAAATAAGATGGGATTTTCTATTTAGACTCTTGTTAACTGCTGAGAAGAAAAATTTCATCCTATTTAAAGGCTGTTGGTATTATAGAAAAAGAATAGAGCACAGAAGGCTCTAGTAGCCGCTAGGAGGAGCCTAGCAGAGTGCCGAGAGCATCAAGGTAGAGCAAAGCATTAGGTAGAGCAAGGCAACGGTCGTGTAACTGGTCATTAGGCATGATGTAGCAACTTTCACAGGAAGCATCTAGGGGCATCGAGGATCCTGGTATTGGTAGGCCTGTGAGAGGGTCTCCTTGGAGATTTTAAGAAAGCTTTTGTGAGGGTAGCTTCTAGTTGAGAGAAATTTATGTATGGTAAGTTGAGAGTGGATGTTCTTCTCTTGTATTTAATTTTTCTTTTTCATAGTAAAGCTTGCATGTCCCATGGAGGTAGCACTTGGGCTAATCCACATACCTGATTGTGTTCTTATTTTTATTTCTTCTTTCTTCCTGCTGTCAACAAAAGGGTACCAGATCCTGAAGTGGTGGTGTCCTGATCGAGACATCCCCAACAATTGGTATTATAGCAATAGCAATTGTCATAATAGTTAGGGATAGGAGGAGGACCTCGTCCTAACAAAAGGTAAAGGCCAACCCTATCATGAACAGGAGGAGGACCTCATCTTGATAGGAGGATATGGGAAGAGGTCCTTTCAATTGTCCTTTTGTACCCCAATGATCTTGTTAGGGATAGAAGGAGGACCTCGTTCTAACAAAGATAAAGGCCAATCCTATCAGGAACAGGAGGAGGACCTCATCTTGATAGGAGAACATGGGGAGAGGCCCTTTCAACGGTCCTTTTGTGCTCCAATAATCTTATTAGGGATAGGAGGAGGACCTCGTCCTAACAAAGATAAAGACCAATCCTATCAAAAATAGAAGGAGGATCTCGTTCTAACAGGGAGACATGGGAAGAGGCCCTTTCAACGATCCTTTTGTGTCCCAATGATCTTGTTAGGGATAGGAGGAGGGCCTTGTCCTAGCAAAGGTAAAGGCCAACCCTTTCAAGAATAGGAGGCTCTTTCAACGATCCTTTTATTCCCTAATAATCTTGTTAGGGATACGAGGAGGATCTTGTCCTAACAAAAGTAAAGGCCAATCCTATCAGAAATAGGAGGAGGACCTCATCCTAATAGGAGGACATGGAGAGAGGTCCTTTCAATAGATCATTTGTGTCCTAATGATCTTGTTAGGGATAGAAGGAGGATCTCATCCTAACAAAGATAAAGGCTAACCTTGTCAGGAATAGAAGGAGAATCTCGTTCTGATAGCGGAACACGGAGAGAGGCCCTTTCAATGATCCTTTTGTGCCTCAATAACTTTGTTAGGGATAGGAGGAGAACTTTGCCCTCGCAAAGGTAAAGGCTAATCCTATTATGAATAGGAGGAGGATCTCGTCCTGATAGGGGGACACAGGAAGAGGCCCATTCAACAATATTTTTGTATCCTAATAACTTCATCAAGAAAAAAAACTATAAAAACATACGTTTGAGATGAGACAACCAAAAAGTGGTATTTCATTGAAATAAGAGTTTGATGCATGGAGAGGTCCGTGGGACTAGTTTAGAAAAACAAGAAGAAGAAGAAAAAGAAGAAGGGAAAAAGATGCCGAAGTCCTACTTGGAATCAGACTTTGGACTGCCAGCATCGGCCAATACCAGGGATAGCTTCAAGTCTTTGATCCTTTCGTCAAGCTCCCACAGAGCTGCCAGGCTTTCACTCAACAACTTCTTATTCCTCCAAGAGTCATCTTTAGCTTTCCTTAGCTTCTTTCTTAGTACAACCGACTTGGCCTCAACACTGTTGATAGACCATCTGCATCTTCAACTCTCACAGCTCTATTTGACTATTTTCATACAAAGTGGACAAGCTCTCTAAAGAGCTCCATAAGGACAGGACCTCCATCGAGTTCCTACTCGAGCTAGCTTGAGCCCTTTCGGATAATTGCCATCAAAGTCGGGTGATCTCATCATCAGCCCTTTGGAGCTTTTTCTTGAGCTCAGCAACTTGGTCACACCAATCATGTCTATATTTATTATAAGAGTCCTCAACTATCTGTAATTAATTTTGAAGTTTGGAGAACTTCTTTGTCCAATTCCAGTCATATTCTTCTTGATTGGTAGACCATGCCGAGCTTCCTTCAAGCAATTGAATCCTTTATTGTGCAGCCTTCGGCTCAACTTTCAGAGAGCTTGCCTTGGCCGTCAGAGTCCATGCCTTGTTGCTGTCGATTTTCTTCATCCATTCTAATTCCTCTATCAGATGATGCTTCTTATCGATATAGTCCATGGCATCCTTTTTATGGACTTATCGAAGGTGGGTGATTTTAACTGTAGCTTCTGAATCATGCTTTTTCAACTTTTGAAGCTCGTTCTCTATTTTCTTCAATTTTTTTTAGTTTGATGAACCTCCATCTTTAGGTTTTTAATGATAGATCTTAAAGAAAGGCCTTGAGGCAGCAAAGTAACATCGGCAGGGGGAGGTGAAGCGTGATTATCTTTACTAGGAGGATTCTAAAAAACAAGCATATCATGACACAAACTTAAAATAAACTCATCTTCATTAATTAAAATATTTCTTAAATATAGGAGAAGAAATAAATAAATAATATATATATATATAAATTAGGATGTCTCAGACCTCTGGGGGAGTAGTCGAGGAGTTCGACACAGCATTAGTCAGCCCTGGCTCTTTAGTATCAGGCTCAATAGGGGGAAGGTCAATTGCGGTAGTAGATGGTCCGACCTCTTCAGTAGGAGCTCCTTCAGCAAGGAAGTCGAGGTCGAGCTCAAGAAACTTGCTAGCTATCCAATCCTTACAAAGCTCGAATCCTTTGATGAAGGCTTTCTAGTTGAACTTGACGTTCAAGTCCCTCATCTTAAAGAAGACTTTGAACTCTTCTATTAACTGGGCCTTCGCCTTTGAGATCTATCTGAAAACTTGCACCTTTAGTTCGGTGACCTCAGCTTCAACCTTCTTTGTCCTATCTTCTTCTAAAGCCAAGGTAGCCTTCAGCTCCGCTGATGTTTACTCTTTCTTCTTGAGCGCCTCTTAAAGAACTTTGACCTTGACAGCCTTCTCCTTCGTAAGGCAATTGACCTCGATGGCTTTCTCTTCCTAGAAGCGGCTGACTTCGATTTATTGATTCTCCTAAGCCTTCAATGCTTCCAACCTCAAGCGGTTCACCATTTTGATGTGAGCAAGCAGTTAGTGATCTGACTGTAAGAAATTAATTAAGTTAGGCATATATATGTATAAAAAAAAAGAAAGAGAAAGAAGGGACAAGATAATTACCTCGAGGAAGGCTCCGAGGGAATTCCAAGTGTGCTGCTCATAGTCGAAGATATCGATCTTGTCTACCACCTTGGGTAGGATGAATTTATTGACTAAATCCTTGATGATATCCCAATTGTAGAAGGGATTTTCTTTTGAGTCTTCATCGTCGTTATTGGACTTGCTGGGACAAACTTTGCACTGAACTTTTATGGTGACCGACTTCTTCTTCTCCTTTCTTTTTTCCCTCTTTTCTCCTCCCATAGGAAGCTCCAAAACTTGAACTTTAGTACGAGGGCTAGAAGATGTCACGACATCGTGGTCCCATTAGTAGCACCAGCCTTGACAGTGAGAATAACCTCATCACCACCAGCAACCTCGGGAGCAGCGGTGGCATCGATGGGTGCCGTAGAGCTTGGGATATCAACCCTTACCTTTTTTGAAACCTCGATGGGTGCTTTCTCTTTTATCTTGTGTGCTTGGAGCCCCCCTAGCAAGCATTTCAACTGGCTGAGAATCCATCTCTGCAATAAAGGAGGGGGCATGAATATGAAAAAAAGAGAGAGAAGAAGAATTTTCATGAAGTGCAGAGATATACTAGTAGGATTGAGAGGACTCAGGCCCATATTGAACAAAGTCTGATCCTTCAAAAGTTTGGATAGGAGAGGGGCCCGCTAGTTCCTAAGTTTATTGGTGGAATCAAGATCATCCCTCTCTAAACTAGGAGTTCGACAGACTGATCTCTAAGAAAACCCTAAGAAGAAAGTCCTAACTCTAAGGTTGGGTAGGACACGAAGAAGAACCTCTCCTTCTAGTTATGGATAGAAGAAGAGGCATCTTTTAATAGTCCTTTCTTGCCAAACTGGGGTGAGAAGTACCACTAGTCCTTCATAGAAGGATGATGCTGAAAAGTATAATAGTTCCAGAGTAGAAAAATGTTTAGACGAATTTTGGCAGAGAGGCAAAGAGAGATGAATCCAATAATGAATCTAAAAGAGTTCGACACCACAGAAGCAAAAGAGATGTTCAAAAAATGAAAAAGGACTACTATAGAAGGGGGGGAGGGAAAGTATTAGTTCAGTGCGAAAAACTTCTAAGTACAAACAAAAACATCTTGGAGGAGGGGAACAAGCCTAGTTACTTGGTCCACGAAGTTTCAATTCATACTTAGGAGGGATGCTGTATCGAATCTTGATCAAGAAAAGGTCATCCGGGAATAAGAAACACGGAATGGTCCTAGGTATGAAGTTCGATTGGGGTACTTCCCTAAGTTTGGTCTTTTCTTTGGAATTAGGATTTTGAAAAGATGGACTGAACGGACTCCTGGAACTAGACGACCATGAAGTTTTGAAAGACATTTGAATCAAAAGAAACTTAAAATTCTTTGAGAAAGTGGCAAGAAAAAGATTATAAAACCTTATGGAAAGAACAGTGAAACTCGTATAGAAGACTAAAAGGCCAAAAAATAAAAGAAAAGACGAAAGGGCGATGGAGGACTAACCTAGATCGGTAAGAAGATGATCGAAAGACGAGATGTAGCCAAGAGGGACTTCGATGGCTTGAAGGGTTGTGGATGAGTAGAAATATAGTGAGACGGTTGAGGGGACTGGAGTCAATCATTGATGGCCAAAAAATCGATGAAAAGGCTGGAGCACTCGAAGACAGAGAAGAATGGATTAAGGAAGAAGGAAGACTCGAATAGAGGTAAAGAGATGGAAAAGAGAAGAAGAAAGACTTAAATAGGCATACGGGAATAGAGAAGGTTATGATTACAGACCCTTCTTAGCCAATCCCAGCCTGCTGCATGCCCCACTCATCCTGAATGCCTGTCAGGGCAATAATTGTGCCATAATATGGAGCTTCATGTCGGGTGAGTTTTCAAAGGATTTCATCTCTTCAAGTCATCTGGCATTAAAACATCGATGCCAATTTAAAAAAAGGCCAAATTATTTTCTTTTTTGAGAAGCAGGAACCAAACTGGCATTAAAAAACTTTGACATCAGAAGTTTTCATACTCCCTTCATTCGAAATTTGAACTCGAGAGGAGGCAGATAAGTATTGGGGATAAAATAGCACCCGTTGAAGTCCTTGGCTGCCAACCTCCATCCAGTGAAAACTTGTCGATGTTCTCACTAACAAAGTCCATATTAAAGAACTTGCTAAAAGCATATTGGAGTCCAGCCAGACAATGCAAGATAGTAAAAGAGAACTAATGTTTACTAATCCTACTTTTTGACTAAGAATGAGTGACAAGGCCAAAGCCTAGTTTTCCCAACCTTGATTAGTGATAAATTTCAAAGATGGATGAGGCCCTGTATTGTAAATGACGTACTCCTTCAACAGCTTTCCTTCTGGATGGACTCCTTAAAGGGAAAACCTAGTTTTTTGTGTCAGGTTCATTCAGATCTAATTGGATCAAGAGAGATATTTTAAAATTTTTTTTTCTTAGATCCAGATCAGATTTGAGACTTTTCAGATCTAATATTCTGAAGGAAAATTCTGATTTTCTAGATCAGGTTCGTTCAGATCTGATCGGATCAAGAGATATATTTCAAAAATTTTTTCTTTGATCTAAATTAGATCTGAAATATTTCAAATCTGATTTTTATTATTCTAATAATAAAAATAAAATATAGATAAATTAAATCATATTTAATTTATCTTGATTTAGGATAATCCTATTACCCGTTGATGATCTTGTAAGCAGCAAAAGGTTCTGAATGTAGCCACGCAAGTGCCTGGCCTCTATCGGTATCCACTCAAGCTGGATCTAGAGATCCTCTTCTTCTCTATCACATCTCCAAAAATCAGATCTGAATCTAATTTGGAGGATCTTCAAAATAGCTTTTGAAGATCAATAGTTGTCCTTTGCAGTAGTGCAGCCTTCTAGCTTTCTGTCACTTTTATCTCATCTAGATTGCACCAACTTAGATCCCAAACTACTTTGGGCGTGGAGAGGAGAGGGAGAAGATGGACTTGGCATAGAGGAGGAGGAGAGAGGTAGCCTTGGGGCATGGGAGTTTTTCATACATTTTTGAATTGGGTGCAGGGTCTTATTTATAGACTATGCGTGATCCAACTCCTCTTCTTCCCAACCAATCACAATCCTTTGTAAAATCAGATCTAAATCTGATTGGTGGGAATAGAGTCCCTTGGATTCATCCTTAGATGGTGCCTAAGATAAGTCAAAGTTGGTTCTTAGGAGGAGTCTAATTGGAATCCAAAAATGAGATGGAGTCCCTATCCAATAGGGACTCCTGGGCACCTCAAACTTGGGCGCACGCCACCCTTGGTGTGCGCCCTTCTCCTTGCCAAGTTCTGGCAAGGAGACAAGCCCCCACCAGCTCTCCAATAGGTGCATGACACATGGATAGAAGTCAAAGTGTCAATGGTCAACATTTGACTAGTCAAAGGTCAACTTTTGGCCAAAGTCAAAGGACGAGAAATGGCAAGTGACCAAAAATGGTAGGTATTGTCTTACAAAATAAGACAATCCTTTTTTGACCTAGACAGGCTCTAGTTAGACTAAGTGAAGGCCTCTGATCGAGCACAAACTTCTTTGGCTTAGTCAGGACAACTATTTATGATAGTAAAAGAAGAACGTTAGGTTCAATCGAGTGCTAACACGATTTCCTTGAACCTAATTGAATCTCATTCAGATCAATTTGAACTAGATCAGTTCAAATGATGATCATCAGATTCAAACCCTTGTTTGTGTGATCCAATTAGATTCAGTTCTGTATAGTAATGGGATATGTCATGAACTTTATCATCGACATAATCAAAAACTCTTTTGATGGATCAGAATCTTCTGATTCGAACAGCTAGAATGATCGATCATCTAAATCATTCTAATTGCTCCAAAATTCATTTCAGTGACACCTAGCATATTATGGTGGCAATCCATTAGAGCTGAATGCGAACCTCTTTGGTGCAGCTACCTGTGTGATTAAGTTCTTCTATCTTGAGCCCCGATCAGATTAGGGTTAAGGTGAACTCGTCAAACCCTAGTTTCTGTCATATGATGTAATCATTCGATTCAAGTTTGATGTGAAAAGCTAAACAAAAACTCTTTCTATTATTTCACTCTACCATGGCCATGGGCTTTTGACTTGATTCTCATGATCATCATAGGGCTGCTCCTCTACCACCGAGGTAGATAGATTCCATCTTGATGCAATCCAGTTCCTACAATGAGCATGCTATAGCCAACATACACCTCAGGATTCTGAAAGACTAGGAGATTGAGTTATGGTGTAGTCAAACTATAACACCCTCAAGGTGAACTGCCGATGCACCTCAGGTCAAAGAACCAAACACACCACTGCAGCATCGAGTCAGTCATCGACGAGAAGGTAGACTTCCTAATGACTACTCGAGGGGGTCACGCTCAGTGCCCTCACTCTCTAACGAGTATCTGTACTCTCACTCCGGTGTCTCCACACCATAGACCCAAGACTCATCTACTAAAGAGAAGCGATTGTACACCAACCTTCCGAATCAATCATCATCCTCGTGATGATCCTATGGTCGGAAGCATTTTATGAGTTAATAATGATTATTCATGTCTTAAATTTTCAACTCTTGAAAATATAAATTATCATTATCATTAACTCAAAGGATGTATACAAACACTACTAAACATATGTGATAGAAAATAATCCATTTTATTGATTATAGTCAAAATTATAATTTTGCCCTTAGAAAGTGTATCACAAGTGTCAGCCAATTCTGGCTTCTAGGGCACATATATCTAACATCTTCCACCTTCTAATTCGCTAAACGCCTAATGG